>JANHFR010001625.1:236287-247603 GCA_032468015.1 Mimophis mahfalensis | reverse complement strand
AGATGACATGAAAAAATGAGCCTTTTTTCCTTTATAAATCTGTCCTTAGATCAGACTTTCTCAGCCTTGGAATCACAAACGGAATCACAATTCGCATATGGATTTACTTATTTGTCATACGTCTATACTGCCCCCTCACCAAATGACTCGGGGTGGTTTACAATAAAAATATCGAAAGGGGAATGAAAGCATAAATACAACAGAGTTAAAACAAAGTTAAAATATTTTTTTAAAATATCTTTAATTTTTTTAAAAGGCAAAGAGAGCACCTCAAGTCACCAGCTGCCTCCTAGGGTTGCCTATCACTCCTTCACCTGCATGTCCATTGGCAAATCCAGATCTTGACAGGTTCCATCATCCTGGTCAGGAGGGTAAGTAGCCAGGGATAATGGGAATTACAAGCCAGCAATATTGGAGGATCTATTATTGAGAAAGGCTGCTTTCCTCAGTTGTTGCTCAGATGACTGAGACCTTCCTCCCTTCAACTGATGTTCAGTCGGACTCCTCATTTTTTATTTCTGTAACTAAAATAAATGCCTCTAAATTGACTCTATCAACACATTCTTCATTCAGAAACAAAGACACATTAATCACTAGCAACTTGCAAAGCAAGGATTGCCCCTCCATTTTTTCCCCCAAGAACATAGCATTGGATGCCAAGATTACAATCAATTATTACACTACAAAAATAAAAAGTCAATAAATGCTTGAATACAACTTACTACTTTTTACTCTAGGGGACTGTATTTCCTGCTCTTCTATGCACAGCGCTGAAGCTTTCCACTGTTATGTAAATCTGCTGGCAAATTGGGAAATGTCTCGGCAAGGATACTATTAAGCTATCAACAAAGGACCAGAAGAAGGACAGAGCTCACACAAACTCCCTCAGCATAGGCTGACTGCCATAGCATTGACAAGTCTGATTACAGGGCTTACACCACCACAAAGGCTGCAGTCCTCATGATATTTTCACCGGAGCAATCCTTTTTAAGTCAGCCAGGTCCCTTCAAAGTAAGAGTTTCAAGGCTTTCAAGCCAGTCTCCTGTGGCAGGACTCTTAAATGTGACAGGACAAAAAGAAGGAACAGTGGCCATGAAACCAGTTTAGCTAAAATAATGAAGAACTAGTTGATTCTGTTTTAGCAGCTGCCTTAACCCCAGTGCTGGGGCTTACAGTGAGCTTAAATCATTCTGGTAAAACAAATTAACAAGCATCTATTCTATTTTTTTCCCCCAGCTGCCATTGGAGATATTATCGATTTTCTCCCAAATGTATCTTGAAGGGAAAACAGAACTTACAACCTGACATTCTTTTCACGATGTCAAAATTGCCTGACAAAACAAAATAAGAGTTGCAGCCCAACCAAAATTATCAGAACAAATTCACAAAACACCCATTGTTGTCACCATCACCATCTCTGAAAGAACACTTTCTGCTTATTCTATCCAACCCCTTTTGGAGCTTCCATACTGCCTAGTAAAATTCTAAATATCTATTTTTCAGCCTCAGTTGGCAGCAAACTGTTATTTAAGAGCAGCAAACTCTCTGGAATGTTTTAAGGAATTAGGGACATTCAGATTTACATTGTGGTCCCATGAACTTTGGCAGTCCGCTAGGAAACGGACGGAGGAAGGGAGGAAACAACACTGAAAAGTTCTTTTTCACATTTCTCTGGTAATTATCAACTCTTTCCCTACTAAGAGACACAATTTCAGCAGTGGGATCTAAAAGTAATTGTATCACTTGGGGATATAACTTGATGTTCTTGTTTTGATGGAGAAGTATATGACATATACATATTTATATAAATCCCTGTTCTCCCTCTCTCTCCCCCTCCCACAGGAATGTCTGATGATGTGAGAGCTCCAAGTGGGGTCTTGGTGTTTACATATAGTCTCATCTTCAGTCCCCAATCAACAAATAATATCAGAAAGAAACTCAGAAACATCTTTGTTTGAACATGAGAAGAGCTTTCTTCATGAGTGCAGGCTCTAATAAAGCAGATCTACAATCATAAGGCCCTTTTACCTGAGTGTACGTGGAATTAACTTATACTTTTAATTTGAGCCCCTATTTATTTACACTGAGTTTGTAGAATGTCTAGTTTCACTGTTAATCTATCTCAAGCGGTGCTGTTTTCTCCAATCGGCAGCCCTCCATTTATAACTCCCATCATTTCTTTGTCAACGTGATTGGGAATAATAGCAGCTGTAATTCTAGCATAGCAGAAGGAGATGTGGTTACAGAAAGCTCCAATAATAATTTTCTCCAATTATTGGTTTCAAGTTTCCTTGGGCTTCTTTGTTAAATCTGGCTATTTTCTAGTGCCCTTAAAATAAAGATGTATTAATCAAATTGATTTTAAAAAAAGAATGAACATTCAACATTCAAATATTACTGTGATGTTCACAGAAGACAAAGCAATTTGTTTCATTTCAGGAGTTTATAGAGCATCTTTCAGCAGTTCTTTCACGCATCTGACATTGTCATAAAATCAGAATGAAGTTCAATTTATAAAAATAAACAATAGTAAGAAGCAGCTAAAACAGTTACAAGATTTGGAGATATTTAATGCATGTGAAAAAGCTAACTGCTGTGACAATAGATGAGTTTGACTGGGATTCAAAGAAGGATGACATCATTCCTAAGGCCTCAGAGGTGCTTTTTTTCTTCAAAAGGGAATCTGGGCTGTTTTTTTCTTTGAGGAAGGAGAAGAAAATGTTTTGCTTCTCATCCAAGAAGCTTCATCAGTTCTGATGAAAAACAGTCCACTTGCCTTTTGAAGAAAAAAAGCACCTGAGACAATTATGACCTGGATGACTGAGAATCTCCACTAAGAAGGCCCTTTCTCTGAGGGCAACCCAGTGCATCTCAGTTCATGCAAGGACATGAGGGAAGACCCCTGAAAAGGACCTCATTGTGTGAGAGTGGGATGTCCTTTAAATATTCAGATCCCAAACCATTCAAGTTTTAAAAGCAAGCACCGTACACTTTATTAACATCTGTGGCATAGACAGAATAGCAGTTGTTCACAAGCTGGCCAGAGAGCACAACCTGACTATGAAGCAGAAACAGACCTGTTGCTTAGCTTGATAGAATGGAAGTTATTAGCACATCACACCTGCATGAATTACAATACTTTAGCATGCCATTGATTCCTTCTTTGTATCTTACCAATGGCACAGAGGTTTCAGAAGTGGAATGATGAGGTAATTGGTAATCATACTAACACCATGCTGTATTACTCCTGGGATTCTTTTTTGCCTTTTAAATCTCTGTTTTGTGAAACTGTTACTTGACATAGTTTCAGAGCAGTGTTACTCAGTTTCCAAATCTCAGTTGCTTAATTTAAGAAGTCTTCAGTAGCATGGATCACTTGCCTTATGCCCATGGGTAAGTAGATGCAGCGGCATGCAGAGACCGAAACAATGAACAAATTATCAGACAGCCTTGAGCAACAAGCAAATCAATTTGTCTTGATAATAAAAAAAAAAGGAGAGGAGGGAGGGAGAAGGAGGACAGGACATTAAACTCCAATGCATCTCTATTTTTACTAGATTGAATAAGATAACAAATTTCATCCATTTTATGTGAAATTATTAGAAAAACAGATAAGGTGACCACACAATTTACCAATTGGAGGAACCCCCATTAGGAGGAGAAAGAAAACAGTTGCTCAGATACCAATACTTTGCTATCAAAAATGGCTTGACTGGTGAGAATTCAGTTCAATGACAGATTGCTACCAAAAGGCTGGAGAAGAAAATGGCAATTGATCTCAAAGCTCAAGGAGAAAACTCCCATGTCCACAGAAGTTGCAAAGATATTTTCTTTCTCTAGAGTTCATTTTAAAGTTGGCAGAGCCATTTTTGCCAAAACCTACAGAAAATAAGCACACTTTCAATGTAAATATATTCTCTTGGTCTTAACCCAGGTTATGAACCATATTGAGAAAGGTGCACCAGCAGCTGAACCAAATCTAAGAATATGGGTGTCTGCCTGTGCCAGAAAGGGTGTGCAAGGCTTAGAATTCTCCAAAGCAACTATTCCATATCATATGTCTATGGAGATTCTCAGTCATCCAGGTCATGGTTGTCCCAAAGGTGGTTTTTCAAGAGGCAACTAGACTTTCTCTTTTTCTCTGAAGTGGTTTTACTTCTCATCCAAGAAGCTTCTTCAGCTCTGACTGGATGGAGGGGAATGGAAGGATTTATACTAATGTTATAAACTGGACAAAATTGAACAGCCCTCTCTCAAGAGAGGAGGGATATGACATTATCTACCTCCAATCTACAACACAGTCTTTTCAACAGTCCCAAGAAGGCTCCACACCCATTTGCACCACTCAGGTGACCCTGATGACTCAATTAAATCTCCAGGTGACCTTAACTACTCACTAAAAGAATGCAAATGTCCAGCTGTCTGCGGGGTGTATAAATCTCTCCATTCTTCACCATCCATTCAGAACTGAAGGAGCTTCTTGGGTGAGAAGCAAAACATCTTCAAAGAAAAACCAGAAAGTCCAGTTGCCTCTTGAAAAAGCACCTTTGGGTATTCCATAGCATGATTTTTACTTTAAGCAGACTATCCTTAACAATTGGTGGACCTACCAACTATTGGTAGACCTGCTAACTTCATTCAATACCTAAGAGCCTGCTGAATTGGACCCAGTGCCTATATAATAGAACATTCTGTGTTCGTAATATTCAGTCAGAACTGGGGATAAGTCCCTGAATGGCCTATGATAGATAGCACTCAATTCTTTGTTATCATGGATCTCTAGTGAGGAAGTAAGTCGTCAACTTTATTTTTCCCCAAATATGACTAGAACAATAGACTATGCCTGATCCCCATCTAGATGTTACAACACCCATAACTGCTTAGTGAATAGCCCGTACAATGGCATTATCCCTTCAGGCTGAATTCAGTGGTTCTTCTATATACGTATATCTGAGTTCCTGTGAATATTATTATATCTAGTTCCCAAACCTATTGTTCTTATTTTGGTCATATTACTGAGGCTGATAGGAATTGGAATCTACTTTTGGAGAGCTACAGGTCTCTTCTCAGTTCTAGATATTACTTTAGGCCCCATGGGATGAAAGTGAATATTTTCGTCTGTTGCATTTATGGAAAGAAGAGAAAAGTGTTCAGAAATCACACTATAAATGCAACATTGATGGTGTTTCTGTAAGTGTAAAAACATAATAATAATGAATTTCATTATTTAATCTCCTATGGATTCTTCCCTCCATCCACCTTGACTTTGTCCATTTAAGAACTTTCAGCTGGAGTAAACACTGAAGTGGTGTTTGCTTGCTTCTCTGGGGCTCCTGAAATCCTTCTTATGTGGAATTCACTATGAAATCAGTATTCAAGCTAGTTATGATTTATTGACATCCCATTAATTTCAATGGGACTTGCAAGCGATTACCTTTCCTAGTAATTGGGCCCTTGTTTATTAAATGAAAGTGAGCAAATAATAAGCATTGATTGGTTTGGAATCAAAGGAGTTTCCTTCCCCTGAGACTTCCTATTAAATGAAACTCCACTTGAAATGCCTCCTATTTAGGAGTCACATTTAGATTCAGCACAAAAAGAATCAACAAGCTTGTATACAAGGGATGGAATGTATCTGTAGCCCAAAGAGAGCAACAATTCAATACTGAACATCAACCGCTTCTGATAAGCAAATTTGCTTCATTATATTATTAGTTATGTGGCCATTATCTAATTTACAGACTGTTTTTATATGGCAAGTTGTCTCTACTGGAGCTAAACTTCCAAGACCAGATCCAGCAGGGACAAAAGCGTATATTTAACTCAATATCATTATTCCCAATTTTGTAACATTTAAGTACTGCCATCTAAGTGAATGTGTTTTTTTTATTTCTCCTCAGTTCCTTTGTTAGGGATGGAGAGAGTTGAATCTTGATGTAGCTATTGCTGAATATAAATATAAAACTATTTAAAATGCCACTATAATACACTTAGTGTGCCGAGCTGCCAGCCCTCCCTGATCTCAGAGCCTTAAAACACTCAGTCCCTGAATGGACATTAAAGACAACTTGTCCTTGGCTAGTATTGCAATTTTAAATCCCTTTGACTCTGATTAGACTGAAAAGAGTGGTGTGTGTGTGTACGTTAACAATGAACATTGTTAAATTGAACAACTGTGGGCAGACGGAACTGAGTTCCATGGAACAGATCAATTACTTCACTGTAGGTTGATCAGATATTTTCTTCAGCTTAATTGAATGGGTTGATTGATTCACTGATTATATGCCATCAGGTTGGTGTTGATTTTTAAAAATCATATAGACTTTTTTCAGGATGATCTGTCCCCAACCTAGTTCTTCATGTCTCTCAGCGGTGTACCCATCACTACTATTATTTGGACACATCCATCTTGCTACGGAGCCGCTACTTATGAGCCGCAGTGGCTCAGTGGTTAGAGTGCAGTTCTGCAGGCTACTTCGGCTGACTGACTGCAATTTGTTCAAATCTCACCAGGCTCAAGGTCGACTCAATCTTCCATCCTCCCAAGGTCAATAAAATGAGGGTCCAGATTGTTGGGGGCAATAGGCTGACTCTGTAAAGCACTTAGAAAGGGCTGTAAAGCACTGTGAAGTGGTATATAAATCTAAGCCCTATTGCTATTGCTACTGGCCACCCTCCTTTTCTCTTTCCTTCCATGTTTTCCAGCATTACGGCTTCTCAAGGGAGATGGACCTTTGCATAATGTACCCCAAAATATGGTATTTTGAGCCTAGTCGTTCGTGCCTTGGGTAAGAACTTTGGATTGGTTTGTTTAGGTAGAGGTTGTGCTGGTGCTGACAGTGGGTCTTTGCTGGTGTGTATCAAGCTTCCCAATGGTCTGTTCTTGGAGAAAAAGTGAGGTCTCCCCCAGCCACTTGTACTTCAAGCATGACTGATGCAAACATGCCAGTAGGTTTTTCCTACTATGAACTCTGTGCTCCCAGTTTGTTCTTCTCCTGGTGGAGACATTGGTGGAAACACAGGCAACCACTCCCACAGACCTGTTCCCTTCTCCAGATATTCTGCAAAGCCTCTGTATGCAAAAGTGATTCCCTATCATCCTCCAGTGATTTTTCCTGGAGCTCCAGATTGGAGAGATGTACTACTAGCATATAAAATGCATTTGGAAAGTGCCATTGGTTAGCACTTGCTTCTCAAACTGAACAGGTTATGGTATGGCAGAGCTCAAAAACACAGTTATATGTTGAGCCCTCAAGCGCACTAATTTTGTGTCAGGGTTGAGTATTTTGCAGTCAACAATTTCTGTATTACAGCTGCATGAAGAATACACACTCAATTTGTTTTTCCAAATAACATCTGTGGATGTTTTGCAATGGCTGGTGCCTAAATCTGATTGAGATGTATAATTCACTTAATAATGTAAACAACAGAAATACTGCATGTCTGTATGAAAATAAGGGATTATACACTTGTGGTAACAAAGCTAAACAAAATAAGAACCAAGGAAAAAAATGAGAAGTTAATTTTGATCCTCATAAATAGGAATCAATATCATCAATAGAATTTGGTACTGAGGATCATTACTTCCAGGTCTGCAACACTTGTTTATTTCATGTAAACTAATTTGAGGATTAGAAATTTCAGAGATTATGTGCAATGTTGTACATATGACTGCTTATTTCTTATCTCTCTTTAAAGAATTGTTATGAGAAACAAACATGTAATAATATTAGGGGACGTGATTCAAACATTGTCATGATTATCATCACCATCAGACTAATTAAGGATGAAACTGTAGATAATCTCATTAATGACTGTGGTAAAATTGTTCAGAAAGTATCAGCAGTGTGTGACAGAATTGCAAAACTGTGTTCCATTGATATTGCAAAACTTGGAAACAGTTAGATTGTTGTTTTTTTTAAATTGGAAGAAAATAACAAAATATTATGATTCACCAATTGAGGTTGAAAGATTATGGGGGAAAAATATTAATTAACATATCAATTATAATTTCCAGATGAATTTACCAGATATATAGAAGTTTCAAATTTAACTGGATTTAAATACTGCTAAATTTGCAAAAGATTGGCACACCTTTTATCAAGGATTGGCATATATTTCAATGATACCTCCATGATTCTTAAATCCTTAGTTAGGACTCACATTCTTGGAGTCAATATCCAGTTGTATATAAGTAGGCCTCAATTTATGGCCATAATGAGTCTGGAGTTTCCGTCATAAGTCATGACAGTAGTAAGTGAGGCATCCATGTAAGAGGACCCAGTTTTATGACTTTTTTTTGGCAACAGCTGTTAACCAAACACCACGGTCATTAAATTCATGTGGTGATCATTAAATGAGTATGGCAGTCATTGAGAAAATGAGTGTATTAATATGGAATTTTTTTTGGAAATCAGCCAAATAGACAAAAAACTGGTGTGTGTGTGTATGTATATACACCGTCATGAGATTGTGGAACACTGCAGCCAGTTGCCTGAAATGCAGACATGTGACCACAGATGTGTGTAGGTGTCAGAACTCTGGAACTGGGTTGTAAGTAGATTTGGGAGGATATGTCACAACTTTGAACGGTTACTAAACTTGAAATTGTAAGTTGAGGACTACCTGCAGACTGTGATATTTTTGCCAAGCTAGCTTTGCAAAATCAACTTGACTTTGCTGATCTCCGCCCTCACTGCCCATCAATTAAGTGAAATGCCATGGTGACGTTGCAGGATGCATCTGGCAACCATTGTTCTTAGTGGCACCTTATGATGCTCGGTTGATGTTTGGCTACTCTGGGCTAAATTGTGGCATCTGCATGTCTTGTTGGCCCATTGTAGCAGCCTGCCATTTGTTGGTGCAGCAGCCTTTGTAAACAGCATGAACTCCGCTATTGATATCACTTAACAAATTGGGGGTTTAAAGGAAAAGAAAGAAACTAAACTCTGCAATGCTAGCTGGTCTAACTTGGAAGGATTCCTGAAGATCCCTCATACCTGAAGTCTACAAAAATACCTAGCAGGCTTTCTATCTTTTCTTGCTAGTTTGCAAAGTGCTGAATATCTTGGCAGAGAATTCACAGGCACTTTTGAAGTTGTCTCTTTTCCTCTCACTGGCTGATGACCCTGGATTTTGCTCTAGCCTTTTCCTTCCCATGCCTTCCAATGATTACATTTCTCATATTAGTGCAAATCCTGTTCCCTATACATGGCTGATGTCATTAATCTTGTTTTACACAATGATATATTGCTAGGTGACACAATGCATTGTGCCTGTATTGTTACTCAGCTCACACACTTCCTGGGGACATTTGCAGCATGAGGAATGCCTCCCTCTAGCTGGCTGCAAAATATTTCTTTTTTTAAAAAAGCAGCAAAAGCAGTGTTGAACAAGGGATGAAGTCTCTCCTATTGCAAATTGGAATAACAGAGCGGTTTTTGAAGCTGCAAGGCTGTCTAAATACAACTGGCCATGTGCCTCACTGAATACAGTGGGACTTATTTCCAAGGAAAAGGCACTTAGGACAAGCCATACCTATTTCTCTGATACAAAATCTCTCTGGGCTCAAATAAGGCTTTTCTATAAGTAAGCATGGCTTAAGATGTTTTGGAAGCTGCTTTCTCTATCTATAACTGCATGCTTTACCAGGGAGTAATTCATTGGGACTTACCTTCGAGAAAGTGGATCTAAAGCTTGATCTTTTAAAGACACTCGCCATAAATGGGCATTTCAAATAAAGGGTCAACTTCATTGTTAGAGGTGATTGGATCGTTTGATCATGTATCTGTGATAAAACAGGACATAAGTCTGGTCCATTGAAATGTAGAGTATTTATTAAAGAGAAATATAACAATAACGATATAAAACCTTAACTAGGCTAACTAAGTATACTCCATGTGTGCAAGTAAGGGGTGTGTGTAAGGGACAAGAACAGCAGAAGAGAAGAGAACTAAGGATTCTGTAGGAGGAGCTTCTGCTCTGGCCACACGTTATTGGTGGAGATCTGGTAACTATTGGAGATGGTCAGATGACCTTCAGTGTGACTCAGCAGTCATGGCCAGCAATATTCTGACATTCATGGCTATTGAACCTCAGCCAAAATTGTCCTTATTTGACAGTCCTCTCAATTTCTAAGGAACATAATTCTGACACCATTCCAGATGAGGTTGCCTAAGACTTCAGACTTGGGCTGCTTTCCCAAGTGACACAGTATTTCTCTGGAACACTAAACAGGATGTGGGTTTTAGGAATTTCATTGTTCTTCTTATTTTGTTATTTTAACACTTTGTTGAGATTTTCTGTTTAATTCGCTTTTAAATTTTGTATTGTGTGTTTTTTAATGTTGTAAGCCGCCCTGAGTTCTTCAGTGGAAGGGCGGCATATAAATCTCAATAAATGAAATGAAAAATGAAATGAACGTAAGACATGGCCTTATCTCAAGTGAGGCACCGGGTTCATCTAGCTCAGTATTGTTGATACAGATTAGTGTGACTGCTGGATGAGCATGAACTGGATATGTCCGTATAGAATACAGATAAAGAAATGAACAGCCTTTTCTCTCTTTTTCAAAAGGAATGCACTTTATACTTAATTTTCTGAAGCAACCGCTGCTTGTTGGAAAATTTTATGTATATGGAGATTCTCAGTCATCCAGGTCATGGTTGTCCCAAAGTGCTTTTTCAAGAAGTTTCTTGGATGAGAAGCAAAATGTCTTCAAAGAAAAAATAGAAAGTCCAATGGCCTCTTGAAAAAGCACATTTAGGACTCTAAGATTTTACTTTTACCCCCAGTTAGGATGGGTGAACCACTTTTGTTTTCAGGGAATGAGTAAAAATTCAGCAGGCTTTGAGTGGTTTTTAAATTCATACCAAAATGTATATATATATTAATTTCTTTTTAAAACATTTAATAGTTAAAATACAAACTCCCCCTCCCCAAAAGGGCACACCTATCTGTTGATTGGCCTGTTGAAGGCCAAACTCTAAAAAGTGAGCAAGCCAATGCGGGGAGCAGAGGGGGCATGTTCATTTAATGAAATAAAATACAATTAACAAATGATCACAGTTCAAATGATTGCTTCCATTCTCTTTAACCAGTTTCCTCTTCTGCCATATTAAAAAAAAATCCATTTAGTGGTAACTTGGTTTAGGAGGGTCTTTGAGAATCTATACCAAAGTCTTTGAAAAGCTTCAGATTATGCACTTTTAGTGCAGAGATATATAAATGAGCTGGGATGCAGTGGCTCAGTGGCTAAGACGCTGAGCTTGTCGATTAGAAAGGTCGGCAGTTCAGTGGTTCGAATCCCGAGTGCTG
>JANHFR010001625.1:209139-219984 GCA_032468015.1 Mimophis mahfalensis | reverse complement strand
ACCAAAGCCACTTCCATCTCCCTCCTTGAGATCCCCCTCGTGGGGAGCTGCAAGAAAGCTGGGCAGAGTGCAGAGCTCTCTGAGAGGAGTGACTGGCTGCGCCCCCTACGTCCTCTGTATGTCAAGCCTGGAAAAGGAGCCTGAAGAGTCTCAGCCATTCACGGGGGCATCTCTGGGCATGCTTGGCAACGCTTGCATGGTCTTCTAACTGGGCTAGGAAAGCAATCCTGGGCTCTCCAGGGAGAGCAATCCCTTGCTCTCCAAGCATGGGGAAGGCTGCAGGTGGCCCTCCCTGTCTCTTTCTGCCTCTACGTTGCCGGCTGCAGAGCCCTCTGCACATGCGCAGTAGGACCAGGCCACCTGCCCACCTGCCCACCCATCAGCCAGCCCTGTACATGCACAGTAGGGCCAGGGTACCCACCCACCCACCAGCCAGCCACTCACACTCTGTTTTTTATATATAAGATTTTCAACCATAAAAAGTGCCCTCAAAATGGCTATGAAAGCAATAAGATAAAGAAAATGTAAATTAAAACAATAATAATAAAAATAAAATTCAGTCACAATTCTATTAAGTAATAAATTGTATTACTATTAAAAATGAGTGGTAGTGAGAAATACCACCTTTTGCTGGGATCATAAACTTGCATAGTTAAGAAGTTTGTACTTTCAAACAAATCTCCACAATTGCAATTAAAACCGTGATAAATTGTAAATCAGCCAACACTGTTCTGTGTTGGCTGGGAATTACTGTGTATAAATGATATCCCAACACATTCAGAAGAAGACATGTTAAATATTCTGCACTGTAGAAAGTGATGCAAAAATAGGTGTCTACTATGTGCAAGTATTTCTGTTGATTCTGATTTGCTTTTTTTGATTGTCCTGATAAATATAGTTTTTGAATTTCGATTTGCACATACATACTGGTACATGTATGCATATATACACAAGTACATGCCTATATCCAAATGAATTGCCTTGAAAACTGTATTTTTTTTAAAAAAATAAACATATAGCCACTTGATATTTAATACAATTGCCTAAGTTATTCTTGTCATTTTAATTTTCATATATTTGACAAATCTTTCATGCACTCTAGTGTTTTCTCACCTTTTACTGCAATACTAGCTGATAACCCAGCTTTGCCCAGGTATTTGTGGCCTCCTGTGACATGCTGCAAGCAGGGAATGCTGCAGCCTACAATTCCCAGCATTCTTTGCCTGACTTGCATGGTATGCCTCTATTGGCTGGAGAGTCTCTGATTTTCATGCCTTGCCTGTATTGGACATTGTTACCTCAGTGATTACAGAGGCCTCTGCACATGTGCAATACAGTGTAGCTGGGAGTTAGCACTTTATCAGCTTTTTTAGGGGGCAAAGAACCCCCAAAGCTATTTGTGACTCCCCAGTGTTTGTCTTTGAAGTGCAAGGTATGTGTGTGCCTAGCAACTTTGGGGCAGATTGATGCAAGCATGGAAGAGCCTATTCGGGACATACTCACAAACCCAAACACCCACACTTCTGTTATATAGATTATAAAAGCAATGCCATTTAAAACTTTCTGCAATGTACTGCAAACTCTCTTAAACATAAAATATATTTGCTTCTTTGTCATATTTATTCATTTTTTGTGATAAAAATTTATTTAATAGGAAAACATGAAATCACAACTATAAAAGGAATTTGAAATATTCAGCAGCTTTTTTGTGGATTTGTATTGGCCTACAAATCAGGCAAGAAGTTAATCAAGATCCAGCATTCTGTATAATGAAGTGAAAGATAATATAAGACCTATGTTTATTTTTGTTTCATTTGACTTATATCAATAATTCATGGATGATTCTGTGTTCCGTTGAGAAATTCCCATTCATTTCTTATTTCAAGTAATGGATTGCTAATTCCTCGCTGGCCAGGATTAAGAGCCTGATATCTGGATTTTAAAAACAACTGTATTTCATTTGCAATTTGATTAAGACATTAAATAGCAACATTAACTAACAATAACATTATATTCAATGGAGTGTATACATTTTGGGAAGCATGTATATGACCATTGAATCAGACATACTTCTTTTACATTCTGTTACTTTAAATTACAGAAAGAAATATTCAGAACAGAACACTTGTAATTTATACTGTCACTGAATCCTCAAGCTGAAAAGATGCAATAGTCTTGCTGTTCTGTCCTCACTGCCTTTTAGCTATACTCCATATTTGATATCTTTATTTGTTCTTCAAGTTTGGCTCCACTAAATGAAACGTTGAGACAACAGAGTGTGCTGTGAACCAGAGAAAATAAATATCAGGTCTGAGTTTTGTCAGGAAGATCTTACTATGAACTACTGTAATGTTATGATATCAATTTGGCAAATAAAAGTTTTGAACACATATGAAAAAAGTCAGAGAAAGGAGGTGTGAAATATGTATTTTGGAAAATGTAGTTATGGTTTTAGGCGAAGTTGAACATACTGTTTGCACTGTTCAACCCTGCATATATTTATTTTTAAAGGATATCAAGTTATTTAAGGGAATTGGGAGAAATAGCAGATATTTTTTAAAGGAGTGAGAATCAAATAACAGGCTGAAAGATAAGGGTTTACTTTGAAAAATTGTGTTAATTTATTGACTTTATCAAAAAGATTAAGGATTGTGGAGAAGGCCCCACCTTGTTAGGTGACATAGATGACAGCAATTCTTATCTCTCTCAGTTTAAAGTATCTTAGGGGGAGGTCATTTTGATGATAAAATGAGGAAGAGTGGAGGATTGTGTTCATTATCTCGAGTGCCTGGAAAAAGAAAAAGAGATATTTAATACCTAAATTATTATGACTAAACCCACTAATTTTTTTATATGCAATAAGGTTGTTGATATGCAAGAACAATTGACCTCCATCCATATTCTGAAATCATCATCATCATAACCATCTTCCTAGCATTTTTCTCAAAAGAGCAGGGTCGGCTTTTTGGATCAATAAACACCATTTTACATGATCAAACTCAGCATGCAGGTCATATCTGCATTTTGACAGAGTCAGCTATAGATCCATAGCTCGCAATCAAAAAATTCACCAACTGTTTTATCGCCTGTGCCTGATGTGGGTTTGGACAGTTTTCAGCTCAGCACCACCATGGCAGATTAGCAGCATTCATTGGCACCACTAAGAAGAGCAAACCTCACCATCACATAGTCTGAAATAATAAACTTCAGCACAGACATGTCCAATAAAATATACTTGTCTGTAGGATTATTATGGGTACCAGAATATTATTTTTGGGATGTAGTTTGCAAGCCTGGGATTTCCAGTGGCCTTGCGATGATCTATTCCCATGAGAAAGTTGTCTTGAGAAGCGCTGTTATCTAAGGTGGGCCCCTCACTATCTACCTGCTTACCAGGACGACCGGAACTTTTCCCAGGTTTGGATGGCAACCTCTATGTATGAAGTAATGTTATACTATGTAACACCTCTTGTCATTGGTTAATAAAGTTGGGAGGAGCAGAGAGAAATCTTCCTAATATACTCTCACTTCCATCTGGGATCTTCACTATTCTTCTCTTTGTCCTCACTATGCTTCTGGTCATCTCTTAGCTCTGCTCTTGGTCCTCCATCTTTGGTCCTCTACCCTTATCACTTTACTTCTGATGCTCTCCCATTGGTAATCTGCCAAAAGTCTGTCATACTTCTTTTTTATTACTACAGTAGATTGTTGGGGGCAATATGCTGACTCTGTAAACCACTTAGAGAGAGCTGTAAAGGTCTGTGAAGCAGTATGGAAGTCTTACTGCTATTGCTATTCTATTCTGATTTCAGTTTGGGATGTATAATAATAACAATGTGTTGTGAACAGATATATCACCTTCTGTCAACTTTTATTTCTTAATTTACAGACTTCTCAGAAGTTTAAAGATATAGATACAGCCTTTTTAAGAACTGTGTTTTCTATGCTGCTTGAGCAATTTTTTTTATTATGGGTTATTATAGCATACATAATACTATATCAAGAAAAGCCTATTATTTCATTAGACCTCAGACTCATGCATGAAGAAGACATGCTCAGTATCAGACAGAGCAGACAAGTGAATTAAGAAGTGTGTGTATGTGTATGGGGGAGGGGAGAGAGAGAGAAAGGGAGGGGAAGAGAGAGAGAGAGAGAGAAGCAGGGAGAGTGAGAGGGAGGGCGAGAAAAGCAGGAGTGAAATTTCTGAAGACCTGAGATAGGCAAGATACCAAGACTAATAGGAATTATATTATGGATTAAACAAATAGTATGATGAGTTTGAAGGTAAAGAATCTCATAGGAAAGAGCGAATTGAACAATCAGATATTTTATTCTCTCCTATCTGAATCTTCCTAAACAAATTGTTGCAGGAGAATGTCACACAAACACCTGTTGCAATAGGCAAAATTTCCAGAGGTGATACAAGTATTTGGCCAGCTATATATGTCAGTGCCATGGAGTTCATCATGCTGGTCAACCTTGTTCAATTTAGCCTGTATACTAAACGAAAGCTACAATGTCTCAGACTCTGCCAAGTCAGAGAGCACCAGGAAGTTCATCAAATAGTCTTTGAATAAGTCTAAAATGATTTGAAAGCACTTTTATGTGATCGAACATCTGAAATCAATTTGAACGTGCTGTTTGACTGAATCTCCTTCAAATCAAAATCTCCCCTTCAAACTTTGCACGTTTCTATTATAACCTATCAGTTTGTTGCACTGAGGCTGAAAGCATCACTAAATTTGGAGCTCATGGTTTGTGTCTTTGACTCACTCCCCCTCCCCTTGATAAAATTGAGCATCACTTAAAACATCTTTAATTCTGATAATATGATGCAGTTATATCAGGTGAGGGTCAAGGACCTGAATAAATTCTTTTGTGAAGACGATTAGCAGGCCTTTGAAATGAAAAGACTCATGCATCAAATCATCGTATGAAAATAGAATTACAAATGATGAGCTTTAAAATAAATTGTAATTTTATTAAATTTATTGCAGAACGTATTATATTGGCAATGTGCAACATTGCTAAGTGATACCTCCCATTCAGGGAATTAGTGCAGAAAGGAATTGTGTTGAACAATTAGTTTTCCTCTATGTAGTTCTTGCTTTGCGGTTCTTCATTATATTTTATTATAAATCAGCAAGAGAGGTGTTTATACCTTACAGATGAAATTAAGGGGGGAAATGGATCATAATGCAATTTGGGTTCCATTAGACAATACTAACAGGCCTTATTTATTTATAAAATTTATATTGCTGCTCATCTCACTAAGAGTGGTTCTGGGTAGCATACAATGGAGTCGTAGACATAAATTTACTTCTAAGCAAATACATTCAATTAGGCTGCTAAAGTTTTAAGAGAGCCAATACTGATTTCCCCAGGTTACTCAAGTAAAGACACTGAGGTGTTGCCACTTAAAATTGGCCACTTATTTGGTGAGTTGAAGTAAGAAGTGTTGTGGACTACTTGGAAGCGTAGCCACTGCTCTGCATTAACTTTTAGATATAACAGTGTTCATTTTACAGTGGCCACATGTCTTCAATTAACAAAAAACATTACTGCTACATTGGCAGAATTTCATTCTGACAAATAGCATGTCAGCGTGAAAGTGAACTGCTCTGAATTATATCATACAGTATCAAAACAATCTTAGATATGTTTAAGGTTCAATATATGTTAACATGGTACAGAAATAGCCAATGGTCTGTAGACATGTCCTTCTGGTCTTCCTGCAGAGGAAAACACAGAGATTAGTAACCTTTAGAGCTTTTTCATATATCTTCTTCAGGTGGATCATCTGACAGAATGAATACTGTTCACACCAATAAGGTGGATCCTATGGAGGGTGGAGAAGAAAGAAATGGATGGATTTTATGCCTTTACTATATGTGTCACCAACCCAGACATTAATCTATAGCAATAGCACTTAGACCTATATAGCTTCATAGTGCTTTATAGCCGTTTAGAGTCAACATAGTTCCCCCAACAATCTGGGGGATTGGAAGGACAGAACTTTTGAAGGGTGGAAGGATGAGTCAACCTTGAGCCCCATCAAGATCAAACTACTGATAGTCAGCAGTCATCCTGCAATACTGCATTCTAACCAATGTGCCACCAAGACTCTTAATATAAGTAGGTAAATAAACTAAGTAATCTATAATAAACTGACATCCATATAAAAAACCAACAGCATTATAATTGCAAATATTGTATATTGGTATACCACATTCAGTGGTGTAGAACTGCACTGGAGAACTGCCCAGCAGAACTGATGGAGAAAAGTGCTCAGATAGTAAGAGCCTGTGCCTGCCCTTCTCAGCCTTCTCTAGCTGCTGATTTCTTGATGACTAGGCTCAGTGGTGGGATTCAAATTTTTCTACTACTGGTTCTGTCGGCGTGGCTTGGTGGGCATGGCCATGCTGTTGGCCAATCAGAGGTGGTATTTGCCAGTGCCAGCCAATCAGAGGTGGTATGTGCCATTTCTCAAAATTATCGCTACCAGTTCCCCGGGACCTGTCGGAACTGGTTGAATACCACCTCTGACTAGGCTACAGTCCCCAAGAGGTCCCAGCATATGTAAAGATATTCTAAAGCATCCAGAAGTTATAGGCATAGTTGTGTAAAGTGGCTTTGATTTGCGTCAGTGAAGTACCTTACAGATTCATTTGGCATGGGTAATTGTTAGAAGCAGCATCTGGAGCAGCCTCGTCTATTGGCATGCACCAAATCAATACCATGTAATTCCCACAGGATTATGAAAACAAAATCCACAGGTTGAGCCACAGGTTGCTGTAAGATTCTATACTCCACGCTGAAATAACTGACTGAATGAAAAGATCTTTGTGGGATTCCAACTCATTTCTAAGTTGACGCCAGGAAAAACCTCACTGAAGGCATTTCATAAATGAAAATGACAGGATTGAATGGGACTCTCTCCAGTCATCTGTCTCAATGACTAGGAATGTGAGCAAACATTATGGGATATAGAATGTGAAGCCATCCTCCTCGATGATTCCGCTCCAAAAGTAGGGTCCAAAGGAGGAGGAGCTGATCTATGAAGCCTGTGGATTCCAAGCAATGAAACATTAATTCCAGCTGCTCAATTCCATCTTCCCACCTGGGGTCTCTCCCAGAATGTGATCCATACTTCAGAAGTTACAACACTAGAGTTTCTAGTAGAGTCAGCATGTATGAAGTGTTCTGAGGAACAGCAAGGTTTTAAGAACTCCTGGGCTACGCAGAAGCATTATCCTTCTAAAACAGGCTTCCGATTCTAGTGCTTTCTAGAAGTGCTGGATCTTCATCTTCCAGAATCCCCAGAAAGCACAGGAAATGAATTCCCACCATTTCAAGGTGTCAGGTTGAGAATGAGTGCCTTAGAGGCACAACAGAGCTCTCTAAAAGGCACTAAAATTATTTAAAATAATTTATCAGTACCAAAGCTTGAAAAACTGATTATAGCTGATAAGACATTTTCCAGAAATGTATTTTCAGGCAATAGAGTCTTTTCAAGTTTAATTTAAAAAAACAATGTTTTAAAGATGATTACAGAGATAGAACTGAATACTGTATGGATTGTGTGTGCAATTTAAACACACCTACTCCATAATTAAAATCTCTTTTTATAGAGTCACTGTACTAATTCTCCTCCACCTTTTCTTTTCAACTCAAGTTATTACATTTTATATCTAGGGAAATCAATACTCTGTGTAACAAATGTGGTAAAAACCACTTTGGGCCCAAGAACTAAACTCTGGGCATGTGTGTTGGGATCTGCATGCTGGGAGTTGCTGGAGCATTAGGTTGAACAAGTAAAGTTACTCCATTTTGAGTGTGCAACTTCTGGTGAAGTTCCCTGGAGTTTCCCTATTTTACTTACTCAATAATGCAGAGGACTAACAAGAAGGTTTTAAAGCATTTTCCATATTGTACCATCTAAACCATGGGTGTCAAACTCATGATGTGACGATTTGTGACTTTTTTCCCCTTCACTAAAATGGGGGTGGGGGTGGCCAGCACATGACAAATCTGGCCCATGGGCCACGAGTTTGACACCCCTGATCTAAGCCTACTTTAATGATCAAGTGCTGGAAAGTAGTCATTTTTAGACGAAGGGAGGCCGCAAGAGCTGATCCAGGCTGTGAAGCTCTGTATACCCACTAGAAGGCTCCATAGAGATTCAGAAAAACTCTAAAAATGATTTACTGCCATCTATTGGCCTTATATATATTTGTAGCCCAGATCTGTTTGCTCTATAAGCCAAACAGAATACACTTAAATTAAAACATGATTGACTAGTTTGTGGTTCAGTGTCATTCAAAGTGAATCTTCCAATAATATTTTATATTTTATACTTTTATGCTAAAAACCAAGATGAACTGGTTATTATATTGAGAGGTTGCGATGAAAGCGTCTGGAAAGGATCAAGTTTATTGACACAGAGGTATACAGTATATCCAGACCCCTTTCACTATTACACACATCCATGAGTTTATCCAGTAAACGTGTATGACAAGTTCCAGGTTGTACATCTGGGAGAAAATTTCACTGAAAATTTCAGATAAAGTCTTCTTCTGTTTAACGAACACTGATAGAATTTGCCAGCAAGCTTATTTTAAAATCACAAGTAGTTGAGACTTGTGCCCTTGAAGCTTGGTAACTCCAAGAGGTGTAGACTTCAGTTACTTGATCTCAGGAACAGCCATTCTGTTCCACACATCTGAAATTGCCCAGCTGAGAGAAACAATGACGTAAGCAATCCAATGCCTCCAGAATCAACAACTACAATTCCCAAGAACCTTTGTTGTCAGGTATGCTTATGGGAATTAGCATTTGAAACATTTGGAAAGCAGTTATTAATCTACTTCATTAATCGCTCAGATTTTTAAATCTGTCAAAGACATTAATGTATGTATCTTTAAATCTCAAAACACAGATTACACTGGCAGCTATTTGTGAGGCTATGAATCATTTTGTGCATTGGAAAGGACATTGCATCAAATCATATTACTCTAACAAACTTGTGGCAGAATAGTTAGTTGTTCCCAAACACTTAATGCTTAAAGCTGCTGGGAATGTTTTCAGTCCTATGGAGGTGAACAATGTGAAGATTGCCATTCTAATGTTAACTAATATTCATCCCATCGCTCAATCTGAGGGCTAATATTTATTCATACAAGATGAGAGAATATTTTTCTCTTTGTTTCTTTGTTTGACTCAAAGATAAATCCCATTTTATAGACAGGAATAGTGATCCAAGGGCATAATTGTCACGTTCACACATAGTACCTAAATATTTGTTTAGTTTTGTGCTTGCAAACCACAGATGAAGGATGAGCATATTTGTGTGTACCTAGTTAATGTAGTTTTATTCAATAAGACATTGTTAGAACAATCAGCGGCTTTTGTGATGTGCACCTTCAAACAATAGGTAACACTTAAGTACACCCCAAAACTTTGGATGTTTCTAGAGATGCAAGTTCTACTAAAATGACATGGATTTACTTCTAAACAACCCTATTGAGGAGGGCAGACTCATACCATAAACTCACAGATATTTACTAAGAGGCACTTAAAACACAGAATGGTACCTGCTATTTGGTAAATGCACTTGGGCTTCACCTTCTCACATACTGAATTCTTCCAAGTGGTTTCATGTGCTGGAGAAGATCTATGACATTCATCAGGGAGATATCTGGAAGACTAAACGATTTATTGTAGCATATGCTTTTGTGTATCTGAATTCCTCAGATGCCTGAAATGTTATCCTGAGTTACAGGTCAAGTTATACATATACGGCTTGGGATGGGAAATGCAAATAGTGAGATCGGAAGGGAAATGAAATACAGAGAGTAACAATTAACTATATACACCTGTAAATTAGGATAATTGGTGGATCAGATGAAATTCCTCGAAAGCGCATGCCGTAATTAATGCTAATCTTTAGATGCCACCAGGGGCTTTTTTTCCCCCCTGCAAGGCAAATTGTAGCAAGTTCTAAAACGGATCATTTAAAAGGGAGGCCCTCAGAGTTTGATGAGGGGTGGCGGTGTAGGTATGCTCGCCCAAAATAAAACCGAAGTGAATTTCTAAGGCTTGGTTCTAAGGAAGAGGTCAACTATTTTTTTTTAACGTTTAGAGGGGGAATAGGCTTTCTTTTTTTCCTTTTTAGACATAAGAGAGAAGTGGGAATGCGTTTAGGGTGTGCCGTTAAAAAGTCAATCGGTGTCCAGAAATCGAGAGGCGCGACAAGAATATATACATACAAGAATATATATATATATACACACACACATATATATACATGGCGCGCGCAAATGAAACGTAGCCGAGAAAAGCAAGCGGCTCGAACGCATTTATTCACACTTCGCCTCGTCCTCCCTATTGCCCGCTAGCCCCGCGTCCAGGTTTGCCATCCCCTTCCCCGCACGTTCCCTTACCTGGGTCGAAAGACATCCCCCCCACACACCCCGTCCTCCCCGTGGAAGGAGTGGAGACGGTGGGACTCTCCTCCCGCGCACACCGGCGGGCAAGTCCCGGGCTCGGGCTGCCCGCGAGCCTCTCTTTTCCTTTCCCGCTCAAGTTAGCGTTCGCGCTCTTTTCCCCCCTGCTTGCCGTCCCGGTTCTACGGCTCCTCCCGGCCTCCCAAAGTCTCTCGAAGTGGGTCCGGGCAGGAGAGAGCGGGGATGCGCAGCGGAGCCGTCCGTGCTTCCGAGGCGCGGTAGGGGCTGGAGCAAAGGCGCCGCCGCCGCCGCTCCCGCTTCTCACAGAGGGGCTGAGGGGGGAGGGGAGGGGAGGGGAAGCCAGAGGCGCTCGCTGGCTCGCCGCCGCTTGTGCTTCTCA
>JANHFR010001625.1:164984-187180 GCA_032468015.1 Mimophis mahfalensis | reverse complement strand
CTTGGTAGGTTGATGGCTGTAAATTGGTTAATTGCTTTGTGAGCTCCTGGGCATCTGGCTGTGCAATTTGGAGTCGTTTATGATTTAACGACCTGGTTGATGGCCCATCATGTTTTTGGACCAGGCTACTTTAGGCTTAACTGCCTTTTTGTGTGTGTGTGTGGTGGTGGTGGTGGGGAGAGGCAAGTTCATATTTATATGAACTGATTTTCAGTTACTAGTTAATTTTGTTTAGTTTTAAATTTTACATTTTTACAGCCTATTCTGGTGATGGTAAACTACTTTGGCTTAGTCCAGTGTTTCTCAACCTTGGCAGTTTGAAGATGTGTGCTGGCTGTGGAATTCTGGGAGTTGAAGTCTGTGCGTTGCTGGCTGTGGAATTCTGGGAGTTGAAGTCCATGCATCTTCAAACTGCCAAGGTTGAGAAACACTGGCTTAGTGTGTCAAAAATTCAGAAAATGCCTAACTTGACTCTCCTGGTGTGTCACACCCCTGAGTAAAAGAGAAACATTTTTATCTCTCCTCCACATCTAGGGCAACCTGAAGAGTGGTACTTGGTGGCAGCACCAAGGCTGGGGCTAAAGTAGAGATCCGTATCTCAACTTCAGCCCTGGGGGTGGGGGGTGCCACTGCCACTCAAAAAGTCTGCCTCACACCATTCCTCAAGGTGTGATAGGGCCCTGTGGTGTACCCAGAACTACTCTGGGTCACAAAAGGCCTTCGTTCTTGAAGCAGCTTTGGAAAATGCTCTTTTGTGGCCCCCTGCAGCCTCTGAAAATTACATGAAAGCACACCCTGTTCTTGTGAGATTTTGGGAGGCTTCGGAAGTCACACCAGAGTCCACACCATTTTTGCTTGGTCTTCACAGCCTTTGAAAATCGTGCAAGAACAGGGTGTGCTTTCAAGAATAGTTGTTGGGGGTTGGTGAATGCTGACACATCATGCAAAACATCTTGGCGTGTCACCTTTGACACAAGTGTCATAAATATGCCATCGCTCACCTATCCCAGTTAAAAGTCTGTGGATGTAGAATGACTAAAGCAGCTTAGTGCTGCGATTTCTCACTCCTTTTGTGTTATAGTGCACACACAAAAATGGGCAGGGTTTGGTCAGTCTGATATCTTGCCCCATTCCAATGCTTTGTCTGGACAAGTCACAAACAGGGAATGCACAAAAACCAGTCAACCCCAGTGGGCACAACCAACATTCAAATGAGCTGGGTGGAATAAAACAGTCTTTGGCTCTCTGCTAAAAACCATGAGAGAGGGAGCGTTACAATCTTCTGGGGAGAAAAAGTTTGAAAGTGTGGGGGCTGCCACTGAGAAGGCCTGTTATCTTGTCCATATAAACAGCTGCTGCCAAAGTGAGAACAGATGGATGGATTGGTTTGTTAGTGGAGAAGCTAGTTTATGATTGAAATGGAGAGCTTCATAACTGCAACAAGTTGATAAATAATATAATCTAGTCAAGTCCCTTCTAGGCTACTTCTTTGTCAGTTTAATAACATGAAATTATTCCATGCCGAAATACGCAGCCTTTCTATGCAAACTTCAGTTAAGTGTTGAATATACATTCTCTGTTTTAATGATACTGTAATTTAATCTTGATGGTTAATGGTTGTGCATTTTTAGTACAGCATCCCAAGTGTGCTTTCTCTGACAGTAGGCATTATTTTTATTTCTATTTGAGTGAAAATCCAGGGATAAGACTTTTCAGAAGGCCAATCTATTTTTTTCCAAGTATATGTATATTTTCATGTCTACTGGATGAGCTATTGTGGATCTGTTAATGAAGGTCTAGAAGAAGGTAGACAAGGAAAATGAGAAAATAGGCCCAAGTCATGTTATTCTTCTGGAGGTAGATATGTAAGAATATAATTTTCTTTGCCTTCTCAGGAAGGGTGTGGCTCAGACACTTAATAGCTTTGTTGCACGGTGGGCTTATAAGAAATTGGAGAGAAAAGAAACATTGGGCATAGGTCACTGTTGGGATGATACAGCAAATGACTTTTGTCAGCAGTGATGTTACGTTTGGTTGGAGAGGGGAATTCACAGTATTTATTTATTAAATTTATATGCCACCCATTCAATATCAAAGCAACTCTGGGTGGCTTGTTATACACAAGTTACTTTTCACTACGCATGGTTCTCAGCAATTGCAATTAGAATCAGACACTATGTCACTAGTGGTTGTAAAATGAAAGATTACATAACCACATCCATTACGCCGTTAGGTCCGTCTGCTGTCATTAAGTATAATATCAAGAGATCATGACTTTGCGATTTCCTGCTGACTTCCTCATTGATTTTGCTTGTCAGAAATTGGCTGTGAAATGGCGACCATGTGACTACGGGATGCTGCAACTCTTGTAAATGTGTAATGGTTGCCAAGCAGTGGGTAACGATCATGTGACCACAGGGATGCTGCAATGGCTGCAACTTGGAGGACCGGTCATATATCTTCTTTTTCAGCAATGTTGTAAGTTTGAACAATCGTTGAAAGAGCAGTTGGTAAGCGAGGACTACCTGGATTCTTTCACTGGCCTGAGCTTTGAATGGGAAAGACTAACAGAAATGCCACAGAGAAAAATGTATTCCAGAGAAGACTATTTTTACACAGTGAAAAGGTTGGTTAGAAATTACAGAGCAGGGTAATGATTGGCTTGGTTTGGACAAAGGAAATGTGTTAAACTTTCACAGTTGAGCTTTAAGCCTCCGCCACCCTCAAAAAGGAAAAAAAAAGGATTTGGGAGAGGAGGAGTTAAATGACAAACAGAAGCTTTTCTACTCTTTCTCTGTATTTAGCTTTGGGAGGGTGGGGTCAGAGATAGTGTGCTTCATTCTTCTTGAAAAGCTAGAGTGGATTTACTACTTCAGTCCATAGAACATTGTTAGTCTTAAGACACAAGAAGATTTTGTTGCTGTGGAAATTGCTCTATGTGAAAATCCCTCTGTGTTTACCTGAGTACAAATGACCGGTGAGAGCCTAGAAGAAAGTAAAGTTATAATGTTGGAGAGTGATTTTTTTTTTTTATGGAGAACTGAGATTATTTTTTCCCCATCTGGATTCTGGGCTCAATATATACTGTACATAATTCCATATATGTAATTAAAATAATTACCTTGCATACTGTTTACTTGTGATTTTCTGACTTGGAAAGAATTAAACTATTACCTGAAATTCTTAATTCAAAATATAAATATTGCAAGGATATTGTGGAACAGACAAGGCAAAGTTAACCCAAAATAATGGTCCATTACTCTGATGTTACAGATAAAAATGATTTTCTTTGGCGTGATTTTTTTCTTCATAGCTTTAGGTCTCGGATTAAATAATGCTTGAGATTTGTTGTTAATGAAGTCCCATTTTTGGCTTGTTATATGCTATTTGAAGAATATAGAAATATAGTGTCAGACATAAGAATTACTTTGCTGTGTGCATGCTTGTTTGGAAATGTCATTTTTGTCTCTTATAATCTTTCTTGATTCAGCAACATTCAGGAGAAACAAAGCATTGTTCTTAATTAATTTTGGCAATTCCTTGCCATGAAGGGTGCTTGTTGCTAGTTTTAATTCTTTAGAAGGGGTAAGCCTATCTCTAACTAGGATGATCAGGAATTAAGCCCATATTCAACAGATAAAGTATTTGCTGGAGGCGGCTATCGCTGAATGTTTCTCACGATCATTTCCTTTTGGGAATCTTGGGGTGACTTGTAAAAGGACTTTTACAAGTTAATGAGATTGTATACTACCTTGGCAATATTTTAATTATTAAATAAAGTCAGAAACATAATCCAGGGAGGAAATTAAGCTTCTGCCCACTAATGATTGAGTGTCTACTACCCTTGTCTAAAAGTCCAAATCCTTAATTGTTCTAAGCCACTCTGTTGAATAGATGGCTTGTTACAGCTTTTCCGTTTAGGCCTCTCTTTTTTGCTGTGAAGGAGGACAGGCGATTTTAAACCAAGAGAGGGTCTTCACAGCGTCCTTAATACTGCTTAGAAAGAAGGCATGTCTGAATACTTCTGATGGCAGCTATGATAATGTGGCAACAGAATCAAATGAATCCGCTCTCAAGAATGAAATGCTAATAAGGATGCTTATAAGGGCATTAATTCTGTTGATGCCTTTTGAACAACATTATTAAATGTGTTTCTTTATTGTAAAAAAAAAAAGTGAAGCGATTTAATCATGGAACTGTTCAAAGGATGCTTTAAGGATGCTCTCAAACATTATAGTTCGATGACCACACCATTTGTAGAATAGTACTTTGGTTTGAATTTAAATGTTTTTTTTTTAAGTGTTTATCCTTGAAATAGAAATCCTCCCATTGTTTTCTAGAGAAGTGTTACAGAAGGTGGTATTTCTCTTCCACCCCACCCCATTCTGGTGTACTGCAGTGATATTGAAACAAAGTCACACTTCCTGACATTTTGCTTTTTCATTTTCTTTTAAAATAACATTTTTTGTTGTTGAAGTAAGACGTGTAGGTATCAATTGTATAATTAAGTGGCCACTTCTGTATTAACTTGTACCTTGGCTTAAAACTCCAGATGTTTGTAGGCTTCCAATATTCTCAGTTGCCTTCCCCATATTCTCAGTTCAGTTTCTGTCTATATGCATTTGTCTCTAAATGCTTTATTTTCTTTTCCACTCAAACAATTGCTCCACTTATGAGGAAAGAATGGGCTGGGCTTGAACGTTGGCAAATGTGAAGAGGGGTGATTTTGTTTTTAGAGCCCTTGCCATCCCTTTTCCAAAATAAAGCACAATGGATTCTTTTTTTTTTTTTTTTTTTTTTTGAAGTATCAGTTGGCTCGGATTGTAGGGCTGAAGATTTCCAACCGGGGGTTCTTTAGAAATCTGAGAGAGGGAACGAGGCTATCCATGTGCGTGTTGCAGTCTTCGCTCTATGAGGCTATTTCCAGGGCTGCTTTCTTCTAATCCAGCACACACTCACCCTTTCCCCCACCTTGTCATGTATTTTGCCCCTGCGTTCTCTCCCTTTCTTTCATGAAACCAAACAAATTGAAGATAATGATTAGTAACCAACTGCAAGGCTGAAATTCCACGTACAGCAGTTAACTCCATTTTACAAAACGTCCTCAATCTAGTGAATTATGATGCAGTTGTTCTTCTCTGCTAGCAAATAGCAACAAGCAGTTTAGAGTTCCTCTGGACAAAGGCCTGCAGCCAGCATTTCATTATGCCTAGTCACTTTGTGTAGTGGGAGGGGTTGAAGGGAAAGGAGGAAGAGAAAGGAGGAGAGGGAGGCTGGAGAATAGGCCTGCATAGACCCTATTTAAAGCAATGCATTTCGTAATGGAGTGAAACCTGGGCCTAATTGTTTAATTTGATCAAAAACTGCCTGTGCCATGTATATCTTTAAAGTGATACACAAAGGCAAACTGCAGAAATATGGACATGTCTGTTGACATCAGCATTTTCATAGCCATGTCTTTTGCAAATGGTCTGTTTTGGTTTTAATTCTGTGAACAGGGCTAAGATATGAATGAAGAAATTCCTTAACAGAAAAGGCAGCCAACTACTGGCAGCCCCCAAAATATGCGAGTGTGGTAATTAGTTATCACTTCTCATGCTGCAGCTAGAAACCACTGATGTGTTTAGGTACTAGCGAGATAAATGCAGGAATAAAATGGTACTTATTCATTTAAGGAGCAAAGATGCTGTTGCTTGATGTGCTTGTGAGTGGATTGTCATTGTAATAATTCAATGCAATGTTCTGAATGGCTTAGAGCTTTCAATATTAATATAGGTAGTTTCTTTTTAATTCAACTTTTTTTTCCCTTAGAAGGTGATTCTGATCATTTTTGATCTTCGTTTTGTTAACGCAGAAAGTAAGTTGCTTAAAATTGGCTGTGTATCGAGTTGCAAGTATCCTGCTGGTCCATAAATTCTCTGGTGTCTACTAGATGTTTCATCAGGGAGACTTCCAATAAAAATGATCTATTTTAGAAATAATATTGTTTAGTGGGTTGAAATGTGGTGTAATAAAATTAGACCTTCAGTCTTCCAAAGTTAGTACTTAGATAGACCCCTTGGGATGGCAAAATGGCTGTATAAGCAGATGAATCCGACAGTTCTACTGATGGATACATTTGTCAGTCTCCGTTACAGGTATAATATATTCTCATATCTGTAATCCTGACACTGTTACATCCAAATGAAATCAACGTGAGGTTGTCATCTTTAAGCAAATATGTTAAGTGTTGTCTTTTGTGCTGTGGATTTGAAAGAAAGGGGCCCAAGGGAGCCAGCATCATGCAAATGGAACAAATCCCATTTCTTCTGAGCTGTTCTGGTTTTCTCTCCAAACCGCCCCCCCCCCCCCCCTTTGGCAGCTGGCTGTGTTATCTTTGTGTGTTTCTCTGAGTGCTGACAATTCTTTCAGTGATCTAAGTTAGGGCACATTAGAAAGTGGAAGCAGCTGTCTGTCGCTGTACTGAGAGACGTGTTTGCTCTACTGCAAAGATGAAGGACCATGAATCCTTGACACAAACATTCCTCCCCCCCCTTTCCTTTTTTCTTTTCCTTTTTTTTCCCACTTTCCAACATGATCAACATTCAGACACACAGATTGTCTGCTTGGACAGTTTTTTGTTCTGACTGACAGCATCTGGCATAGACAAATTTTGAAATACATAGCATGCCATGCTTGGAATTGGAACATCCTTTTTTATTAATCTCCTTGTTTAAAGTATTCGTTCACATTTCACAAAAGGTTAAAGCTTTGAGATGGCTAGACTGTTTATGTTAAATGAATAAGCTGCTAATGAAATACCTTGAATGAACTCCAAATACTTATTGCCTGCATTAAAGAAAAATAAAATAAAATAAAATAAAAACCTGATTAATTTAGGCTTTAGAGGTGGAAAATACAAAGCACTCATATTATCTTAAGCTACCTGCTGGAGAATAGAGTATCAGGCTTTTTTTTAATTTTTTTTTTTTAACATTTAGCTAAATGAAACACAATTTGTTTTAAATCATTAAGTATTTAGACTTCTCTCAATGCTATGAAACGCTGCCATTCAGGATTCTGTTTGTCTCACTGAATCTTTCATTGTTAGAAAGACTTTTCATGCAAAAATCCTTGTATAAAACATTTAAGACATTTTTTTCTTTGTTGTGAGAATTTTACATTTTGTGGTTTAGTGAATTCTTTATTCAGATGATATTAATGGAGAATGTACATTGCTTTAACAATGCTTTAAAATCTCTCTCCCCATACACACATGCATTTGTTGTGCCACTTATTTTCATAACCAGGTTAGTGAAACGGCCATTCTTTTTTAGCACTAATGTAAAAAAATAGATATACTAATTGGGGTCTGAATTCCCTATCTGTGTGCTAAAACCCATGTGCAGTATTTGGCCTTAGTGGCTGCAGTTTTAGGTTGATTCAGTACCGTGGGGAAGAAAAAGATGGCTTCATGAATAGAATAAACAAAATAGGCATAACATCTATTTAAGTGCTTAACAGCAAACATAGGTATGCATGGAGGGTTATTTTTAATCTTTTCTTTTTTTATAAAGCTCTGTTTGTTGAGTACTGTATGTGGGGGCTGGGGAGAGAGCGGCTGCATTAGACAAGGTCTGCTAATTGTGAGCAGATGAGGCTTGCATTCCTTGGATATACACAGGAGAGGACCCTTGCCTTAAGATAAATTCTGACAAATATCCAATACAGCGTGAAATAGAAACATATAAGCGGTTTTAGTTGCATTCCAAATAGGTGTCCTGTTTAAAACGAGAGTGCCTGTATCAAGCTTTCCTTAACCTGGCATTGTCCAGGTGTATTGGACTACAACACCCATCTTCTAGGCTTGCAGGACTACAAACTATAAGAATTATAGTCCAAGGCATCCAAAAAGGGCCCTGTAGAGGAAGGGCAGATTGTGCAGTTCATATTTTGTCTTTTGAAAATACCTATTTAATTATAATTAAAAAAAAGGTCTAGGTGGAAGCTAAATATCTGTGTATTAACCTACTCATTGTAATGTACTTATGTAATTAGGCACATGATCATGTTCTGAAAATGTATATCAAAGAATGTAATTAAAAAAAAAACCTTTTTAAAAACTAGGTTTCTTTAAATATTACCTATTCCTGTTAATGTGTTTTGGACAGAATCCTCTTACTGGATTTCTTTTGTAACAGAAACATGAGTGGAATGTATTCTATATTTTATGAATATAACCACTGAAATCTATAAATTAATTTCAGGTTGAAATCAGGAAGTGATGACAATCTTCTTTTAACATCACAGATGTCATTAGTATGGTAAACTCCTATCCCTGTACTTCACCAGTTAAAAGTGAGGAGTGCACATTTGCCTGTGTAAGCAAACTGGGAATAGGCTGGAGTACACAATTCCCTGGTGCAAAAGAAAGGTTTAGCCGTAATGGTTTTAATCTGGACTTGTAGAGGATTCAGGAGCATCCATAGATCTGCTCCAGTAATTACCATACCCCAAGTGGCACCGGCAGAGACATTTGCCTAAAACTTGATGTCTTCATTACACTGTTTACATTTTAATTAGAAACGTGAAAATTTACTGATTCATGTGGACCACTGTAGTTTAAGTGGGTTTGTTCTCCAACCAATAAATCATTTAATAATAAAAAAAGAGCCCTGGAGTCAGCATATGTAGTTTACTGAGAATCATTCATGGGAATAATGTGTTAGCATTATAAGCTGCTTTTAAAATATGTTTTTATTTTACTAGGGGTAAAATTTGCATATAAATTAGAGAATGGCATTTTAAATTGGCCATCATTTTATGCATGATACTACATATATGCAAATTACGTGTGGGCATAATATATGCACGTATCCCGGGATGTCGGACTTAAATGTCTGAGGCGAAAGGCTGCAAGCGCACGTTACGAATGAACACTTAGCACAAACTCTGTCGGAATTAAAAGGTGCCCAGTTCCCTTCCCTGTTCATTCACACATACATGGTATTAGTTATCTTCTTTGTTGTTACCTATACAGAGAAATATAAAATGCCCACCATGTATATATATATATATATATACTTGATTTCCCCACAACTTCTGCATGTACCTGTCAGCACCAGTGCCCTAAACAACTCCCACTAGGAACAAGCTGGCCTGAGACATTGGTGTCTGTCAGTGTCCATTCCTGAGTCAGCAGCATGTCCACTGCTTAAAATATATGACAGTCATTATCCATCTTTCTCCTCTCCGGATTTTAGAGGATAACCCTTCCCCAGTTCCTGGATGTCCCCACAACTCTATGCACATTCACATCCCAAGGCAGAACTGGGATGATTCTGAGGTGCAGAGGATTATTATGCTGGTGATCCAGAGCACTGTCCTATTTTACCAGTTTAATTGTACATGTCCTTATTCTCTATCTACCCCGCTCCCAAATTCTGCATTCCCCCCCAAATTCTACTAAATATGCATTAAGAAAAACTAAGTAAAAGTATTGCTCCCTTTTCCTATTTCATTCTGCTTGATTTTTGAGATAATATTTAAGCCGGTTTAATTTTTGCTTTACAGCAATGCCCTCACTTTGTCTTGGTTTACTTTTTGACTTGCTGCTTTACCTATGAAAGATCAGTTGCAATCACTGGCAGAAAACTTTAATCACAAATCATGCAGATTCGTGATTTATCTTAATGACATTTTATAATCTTTGTCAGGAATTTCTCATCTTCATTGTCTTTCCATTTGAATTGGGTGAGGGAGAATGCTTCGTATTACACATCTTCTAATATTTTAATTCCTGTAGGTATTTTTTTTTAAAGGTAGCTAGATAACAGAATAAAAACTGAATAATTTTAAATCTCTTTTTAAACCACTTTCTAGAAAAGCATCTATTTTATTTATTTATTTTATTTATTAATTGAATTTATATACCGCCCTTCTCCCGAGGGACTCAGGGCGGTGTACAGGGCATTAAAAACACACAATAAAAAAATTAAAATGAAATTAAACAGAAACACGCCCTGACAAACAGTTAAAATCAAGGCTAAAACCCCACCCCTCAGTCCAGGCCTGCGCCTATTTTATGCTGATTATTCCCTCCCCAAATAGTTTTTATTTAAGATATTTAATTCAGTGTAAATTATTTAATTTCATTTACGGCAGTGTGGGCCAGCTGTTGAGGCTACACAGATTATTTTAAAGGTTATAACCTAATCTTGAAGTATGTACTGTATGTGAATAAATATTTCCTGTCTGTTGGTGTTAAATGGAACTGAAGCAGAGAAATGAGTGTACATATTTAAAAACAGAAGAGACTAGCTGATTTCTTTAAATTAAAATTATGCAATTTCTCCCTTCTCCCCTAGTCAATCTCTCCCGTTTTCCCTTCATTTTTTGAGTCTGGAAAATGTGAAGCTTTGATTAGAAATGTGTTGTTGACAGGGACTGACTTTTGAGTAAACATGCTGAAGCACTGGGCAATAAAATGTCATTTTTCTCCCCCTTTCCTTTTCTGTACTGTTACATTATAAGAGTTCTATGTTGTGAATGAAGCTGGCTGGTTGGCTGATTGCCAACCATTGATTATGAAATTCTGTAAGCTTATCAGCTCTTTTGCTTTGTTAAAGAAATGGGGTGGGGGTGGGGGTTGGGAATGATGACTGCCATGGAGGTTTAAGGTTGCTGGAATAAGAAGCCGTGTAATCAGATTGGAAAATGGTGCTTGTGCTTCTCTGCTTGGCAAAGCAGCTGGCAGTGAACCTACCGAGATTCTGAGGGACTGCTGAACTGACCACTTTGTTAGCAAATCAGCTTGCCTGGAGAAAGCAGCGGGGTGAAAAACCTCAGCCTTGTGATGGTATGTAATGCCAGAAACACCTCTTGTTTTGCTAAATGTATCACCTGACGATTAGCTCCTGTTGCAGTGAAGCTGCTTTCTTCCTTAAGACCCTCTTCCTGCTTTAATCTACTCGCCGGCTTCCCACAATAAGGCATCGTCCATGAATTGAACCAATCCATTAATTTTATCACCTCTCTGAAACAAACTAATCAGATAGCAAAGAACCGGCCTTCCTGCACTGCTGTAATAGTCTCTATGTCAGATGGGGAGGGAGAGGGAGAGGGAGTCTTTAAATTCTCTTTTTAAATTCTCCAAATCCTGGTTTTTCCATGTTGAACCCACAGCTTAAGAATACGTTTGTATAAGAACTGAACTAATCATCATAACAGTAAACACGGTGAATGAGAGACCACACCATCATCTTCAGAAGGGAGAGCTTTTCCTGTTTGTTTAGGCATTTCTATATGCTGTCAGCCCAAAAGGCTTGGTCAACACAAGCACTTATTTTTCTGTTGATAGTATTTCACTTTTTACTGAACTTTGTTCAGCCAAGTACAAAGCAGGCAATATTTTTGAGGCGTTCTAAAATATAATTCTGCTCCTGAGCAAGTTGCTTGCTTCAATGTACTTCTTGAACAAAACAGAGGAATGAAAATTCAGCATCTTCTTTCTACTTCTTCTACATCTGCTTTCACTAATCTGTTTGGAAGTACAGCCAATCCTCTGCTTACAACAGTTCATTTAGTGACCGTTCAAAGTTATAGTGGCACTGGAAAATGTGACTTAAGGCCATTTTTCACACTTAGGACCGCAGCAGTGTCTCCATGGTCATGTGATCAAAATTAAAATGCTTGACAACTGGTTCATATTTATGATGGTTGCAGTGTCCAGGAGTCATGTGATCTCCTTTTCTGACTTTCTGACAAGCACAGTCAATGGGGAAACCAGATTCACTTAACAACCATGTTACCAACTTAACAGCTGCATGGATTCACTTAATAACTGTTGCAAGAAAGGTCGTAAAATGGGACAAAACACAGTTGCTTAGCAAACCTTGCTTAGCAAACATAAATTTTGGGTTCAATTGTGGTCATAAGTCAAGGACTACCTGGACTCTGACAATGAATTCACAGAACCCAAATAACTCAGAAAAAATGAACCATTGTACCCAGGCCATTTTGAATTGAGAACTCGTTAGAAAGGGTGATGTGACTTTTATTTTGGGTAATTTCTATAAGACCCAATGTTACCTTAAAACAACATCAACAATAACAACTGCATTTTTTCTTCATTTAATTTTATGAGCACATTTTTATTTGGGGTTACCTGATGAAGGGAGGAAACATGAATCTGAAAAACCCCAAATGGGATTGCCCCACACTACAATTTAGGATATTTTCCTGTCATCCTATTGTAGTTCATTTCACTAAGTTTGTGCGTTGAAAACCATACTATGTTAAAATCAGTAGGGGCTGCACAGCATTCAATGCTCAGCCAGTTGTCTCAAAAATTGACTCTTTTTATATTATTTCAATAACATAAATGGAAGCAAATGCTGTTTGTTACCAGGAAGCAGCCCCAAATCTGTGAGGGTGAATGCCACTTCACAGTGCTATTATTTCATGAATATAAATATTAATAAAAAAAGTGTAAAGTTCTGATCATAAAGATTAACACTGTTTTTGTAAAAACAAAACCATTTTAAGGTTGGGGTGGATCAGAGGAGCTTTTCTGAATAGCGATGTACAAGATGTACTGGATACTATTGTATCTCATTTTATTAATGATTCCTGTGAATGAGAAATTTTAACTTGACAACATAAGCCTTTTCATTTTGCATGAAGAATGGATCAGCTAAACATGTGAAAGCAAAACACAAGTCCAAACATGTAGACTATATTTATCATTCTCTTAATTTAGGTTTTAAATCTGCCTATGAAATCCATTGATTTTTTTTTTATTCCAGTGGGAGATAAGCTTATTTACAACTCCGGAGTCTAAACTTCATGTTGCATATATACATTTTTGATGATTGTAGTGACCTTCTTTTTCCTCAAAGTTTTTAAATAAAATGAAGCAAGGAATGACTATTAGCCTCTGTGTGTGTGTGTGTGTGTGTGTGTGTGTGTGTATGTTTTCTTATATTTTTGCATATATATATCCACATGCTTGAAAATCTACTTTATATTCCTTTAGAGGACAAACGCCATTAAATATGCACTTACTGTACATTGGATTATAAATCTTACCATTTAATGGTAATTCAGTGAGCAGTTATTGCTTTAGCGGCCTTTCACCCTCCCTCCCTCTTTTTTTTTTTTTTGTGTCCCATCACACTTGTGAAATAGGGTTACCCTTTACAAGTGTTGCATCCTTACATTCATCTTTTGCACTGTGTAGTTGTTCCTAGTGTATCAGTGCAAGGGAAGACAAAAATAAAGATAGAAAGGCAGGCATTGGGATAAATACTGAGGGAGGGGCTGTATGTGTCCGGAATAAAGGCCTATACCAACAAAGGGATCTCAATATTTAACATCAATCTGACCAATTAAAATTTTGCCATAAAGGTACATTTTCTTTAACCCCTATTCGTATCCCATTTCCTTCTAAATGCTGTACAGACTGGATTTGAATGTCCAGAAAGCAGAAAAGGTATCTGTGAGATAATGTGCAGGTCTTTCTCCTTTTTATGCTTCCTGCTTGCTTATGCTGCTAATACTCTTATCCCTCTAATGTGAAATACTTTTTTGGGAGAAACAATATGCACATTTGTAAAGAAATTATACAAGGATTCTTCTTTTGAAGATAATGAGTTTCCCCCCCCTTCAGGAACTGCAGGTTACAAGGAACACAAATGAGCTCTAAGTGGAGGGATTTAACGTCCTGCTATAGCATTTAATTTCTTGAGGAAAGGAGTTCAGTTCAAGGTTAGCCTGTTATTGTGGTATTGGCAACTCCTTCTCTCATTTCGGTTCTTCTGCTAGCAGTCCTGTTCAAAAGGCAGTCATTTTTATTTAATACGTGGAGAGGTATTAATCACTGCAGTGTTTTCTGGTGAGAATTTATTTTACCAAATTTATTTTCCCCTTCTCGTGACAATAATAGGTGTTTAATTACTCAATAAGAGCAGTTTATAGATTGCATTTTTCCTGTATGTTGGACAAATGGTATTGATTTTGTACTTTGATGCAACATGAAACAGTATTAAACTCAATCAGAATTCTAAAAACGACTAATGTACACTAGTCATGGTAATTGAATTTTCTTTGAGGAAATATGGCAACTCCCTTCCTGCTCTGAAGACAGATAAGAATGAAATGTTACATCCTTTGGAGAGGGGAAAAAATATTTATAAAGCTTATTTTATTGTGGGTGTGATATGAAAGAGAAAGGGGGGGGGGACGCTATATGGATGGAATATTTTGAACTTCCTCTAAAAATGCAGTGTAATAATTCTAACGAATACGGCCAATTCCTGTACGAAAATAACCAGGGTTTTGAAATCTAAAATCAGATACTAATGGGTCATCTATAATGATCTTGGATTCCATGTGGCTGTTATAGAGATCCTAGTATTATCAAATACAACACATTATTTAAGAAAAATAAAATTAACATTGCACATCAAGCTTGACATCAGCCTGTTTAAAAAGAGCACATGGGAGCTGTCTGGCTCCTGCCTTGTCTCAAGCTTTTAGAGCTGATCAAAAGGAAGAGGGTTGACCATAAGAATATTGTCCTGCCATCAAACATAGTAAGTAGCCTGTGCTGTGAGATGCAACTCAAATTCACATACTTCTCTGAGTTTTGTGTTTTTACCTTTTGGCATTTGAACAGAGTTGGAATGCCATCTATATATTTTGATTGCTTTCATTGTTTCCTGAAGCAAGCAGAACTGGGAACAGATCCTTGCGTGCTGCAGTATCACCTCCTCCCCCACTAAAACACACAAACACACACAAACACACACACACACACACGGACACACACACACACACACACACACACACACACACACACAGAAAGAGAGAGAGAGAGAGAGAGTGAGTTTTTTTTTTTTTACACTAGCATAGCCTTTGAGTCTTAGTCATCTCTGTGAGTGTTTTCACAGCTAAACAATCTACAAATGTTTGGCCTTGCTTTCAGCATCATCTGTTGGCATATTACCTCAGGAAAAGAGAGATACACTGTACTTGAATGTGCACAATTTAGAATTTTCTGTGACATGATGATGTTAGAACTCTGTTATTCCGTATAGAACAGATCTTTATTATAATCACACTGAGGAATTTTGGTGGACAATTTTTGAACTTATAAAATATAACTCTTAAATTTTCAATTTGCAAAAGTACTTGGTTAGACCTTGAAATTTTAGGAAGTGTGGAGATATGTATCATTTTTACTCACCTGAAAAAAAACAACCCTCCAGCATTTGGTACTGTGTACTCCAGCTCCCATCTTATGGAAGTTCTAGGCCTTCCCTCTCATCTAATGTTTTGGCACCTGACCATAATGTTCTATAGATAGTTCTTCCTTAGTAAATCTGTTGCTGTTTCTGTGTTCATTTGTTGTTGTTGTTGTTTTAAATGATCAAACTATAGGCCATGTTATGTTATGGTAATCATTTGGGCTGCTTTTTACATTTTATTGCATTCCCATGGCAGAATGTATACGCCATACTTTCACAAATATGCCACCATTTAGTATTAAAATGAGCAAAGCTGTCCATTTATAACGTAAAATATTTTCCAGTATTAAGATTGTATATTTAACTACTGAGAAATTTATCTCCAAATATTTATCTATTACTGAGAATATTGTGTATGTTTGCTAACATTCTGAATATAATTCATTGCTATTTCTTTCATTGATCCTATGTCTGTACAGAACAGCAGTCTTAATTAATCAGCAGTGTGTTTTTCAGAAGATAGTTTTGCACAAGCGATAGATATAATTGGTGGCATTTTTTAATCATATCTGATTTCTTTGGTTTAATTGGGACAATGTGAAAATGTATCTCTTCAGATATTTGAAAAAGAATTCAAGTAAGATGTAAACTTTCTTTTTTTCACTCATGTGCACACATCCACACATGCATGTATGCACACACACACACACACACACACACACACACACACACACTGAGTACCTGTCCTATGTTTAGACAAAATTTTGTTGCTTATGCCAAATGAGGGAAATTAGCTGTATCTTACCTCAGGTTTCTTTTCTTTTTTAAAAAGAACAACTTTATTTGAACACAGTTTATTTGAGAAAACAATGTATTTGGAATAATGTTAAAATTATGTACGTTCCAGCAGATAAAAAATAGTTGCCTATCCAACCAGCATCCTTTAGTGCATCAAATATGCAGTGTATTCAGCATGGAGAGTCACCTTGGGAAATGTAAAGGGCCACAGCTAATTTGCATATTTTAGTTAATGTAATTAACATAATTTGTGCAGGATGTGTGAGAGTGTTGGGGGCTGGGTAATGTTAGCTGCTGTATTCCGTTTCTTCTGCTGCTGATTCATAGTTCTGTTCGCTCTGGTTATAATCTTTTCGGCGACTGCTCATCCCATTTTGAAATGGTTTGCCTTAATCTAAGTAGGGTTCTTACTGCTTCTTTCCATCAGATAAGAAAAACTATATTATAAATATATAGTCCTCGAAAGTGTTGTTTTAATGAGGAATAAAAAGGGCTGAGATTTTATTTCTTTTTGTGGGACTGAAAAGTTTCTACCTATATAAATATATTTAATTTGGAGGCTTTTTTTAAATAAATAAAATAAATCTTGTCTTTCTCTTGCCCCATTCAATTATTACTCAGAAGGGATTCAGAGAAGGATTCCATACCCTACCTGCAGGCTGAAGTCTGTTCCCTATCTTGGTGGGCTGCTTCTGTTGAAATGTGGTTTCTCCCTATGTTATGACCGACTGGGGACAAGTGATAATTATTTCCAGCCCCTTGCTTCTCTGGCCATATCATCCGAAGTAAAAAAATTAAAGTTTGGCATTGCCATTTGATATATGGCTTTCCAGGCCTTTTCATGTTTTGTCCTCCTGGTTGCAGAATTCAGTAATGCTAGGAATGTTCTTCCCAATGTAGTGTTTAATGTATTAATTTGTAGGCATATGCCAAGCTGCAGTGTATGGATGCATGCAAGTATACGGTCTCATAGATGCATGGATGTGGTCTTCTTTTGCTGCTAATTCTGTTAGCTCGCTCTTGTTAGGAAGATCACTTGCTGGCTTTGTATTATTATATGAAATCTCTCCTACCTTCCTTGGAATCCTGCACTTTAGTATATTTAGACTAATGGTTAGTTCAGTCTTGGTTTTAATTACTCTGAAATCCATTTCCTACTTATGACAGTTCACTTTAAAAGCTGCATTGCTTCATTCCAGGAACTTTATTACTCTTTCTCTCAGAGATTGCTATTTCGTCTTGACCACCGATTTTCATCAGTTGCCCAGTTCACCTTTGTCCACACTATCCTTGTGAAATGACCTGCTCCTTTCCTGCTTGTCAATAGCAAATTGCTCCATCCTCTTGCATCCATGTGGTAGCAACAACAAAGGAATGCAATACTTTTTTTTAGGTTTTACATTATTTTTTTTTAGAAATTAAACTTTAATGCAGAGAATCCTAATTAGCATTTAATACCTGGTAATTAAGGCACTGGTAGGGGTCAACTCTATAAAGCACATCGGTAGAACTGGCATCTGATTAATAGTCTCCCTGATATAAAAAAAAGTTCAGCACAAAAGAATGCTCTTCTAGGGTCAGTGCTTTAATAGCTGTGGAAAGTGCAGGTTTTGCTGTAATTCTCTCTTAACAACTGGATCAAAATAATAATTTGTGAGATGGTCATGGCTGACTTTGCCATCCATGATGTCAGGTAAATTATTTTGATGACGTTGGGTTGATTGTTTGGTTTGCTTATTACTGCCAGCTAAACAGTGAGATTCAATTTACTTTTGAAAGGCAGCTCTTCCACACTCCACCTCCTTCCTCTTGTGTTTGTTTTTCACAAAAACGAGCTATACTTTTGGAAGGTAAATTATTTGGGAGGTATATAATCAAAAGCTCATTCGGTATCATGAAACTGAGGAATGAAGTAAGCAGTTTAAAGAATATTTCACTTGGTCAAACTGACTGTCCAGATGATTTCAATAAACTGCATACCATTGTAAAAGGATATATTTGCTTTTGCAGTATGTATTAGATAAATGGGGTAAACATTGATTGAATCACCTTCCAAATTACATAGACGTTCAGGTCTTAAAACGAGTAAGAATACTGCTAGAAAGTTACATCTGTACTCATTTCTGTTAGCTCCAGGTTGGGCCCATGGGGAGCAATACAGTTTTGTCTAGCTCTGAAATTTTAAGTGTGGAACAGAATCTAATGATGCTTTCTTTCCCTTTTCAGCATGCAACCCTGAGTGCTTTTGTGTTGTACTGTAGTCTTATTTGTGGTAAATATTTAAGTGATTTTCTAGAAAGAACTAAAAGATGCAATAATCAGCTTTCCAATTCCACATATGTTTAAATAACAACAGTTCTCTTTGTCTGTCCTATAAAACGGTCACTTTGTAGAAAGACACATCTGTTTTTTGTACATAAACTGGCTGTGGCTGAGTGACGTGCAGTTGTGCTCTACACTTGGAGCATCTGCCACAAGAGTAACTTATATGTTTCCCTAATATACCATATTTTTTGCTCCATAAGATGCACTTTCTACCACCCCCCCCCCCAAAGTGGGTGGAAATGTCTGTGCGTCTTATGGAGTGGATATTGCATTATGGTGCTGGTCCTTTGGTGAATAGCAGCTGGGCCGCAGTGGAGGGTCCTTTTACAGTGCTGAACTCGGCCTCTTCTGCCTTTGTCATTTCCTGCCTCTTCTGTCTCTTTTCCGCAGTGCAGGAGTCAATAGGCAGAGCTGGCATATGAGAGGACACCTATCTGTGGTCCTTTCAGTCTCCGGTTCAGAATATATATTTTTTCTTGTTTTCCTCCTCTAAACCTAGGTGCATCTTATGGTCAGGTGTGTCTTAATAGAGTGAAAAATACAGTAATATCTGCTCATCAGTTTCATGCAAGGTCTGACCGTTGGATCCTCAAAACCAAGGAAGGAAAATTTCTTGCCCAATAAAGATCATCTGAGTATTTGGCGCAATAAAGTTTCGTAATTCAGATGCATCTCATAAAAAGTTTGGAACATGTGTCCTTTGCAAAGCAATATCAATGGTTTCAATAAATGCAGTAGGTTTAACATGTCCTGCATTTTCTATTCCATTCATCCATGACTAAAATATTTTGAACAAATATGGACATATTTTTTAAAGACAAAATAATGAACTCCATAAATACATCTGTTTCTTGAATGCCTTCAGGTTTTCTGTATGGGAGAGATGAGAGAGATTTATAGTGCTTTGAGTCTCAACAAGGTCAGTCAGCAGGGCCTGTGCGAGAGCTGTAGGTCAGCAGGAGCCATAGATTCTTTATCCCTTCTATACATTTTAACACTAATTTTTCAAAACCAGTTCAAATACATGTAAACTTTGGATTAGAGCCACTAACCATTAGTAGGCTTTTATAGTATCAATATTGCACTCTTTTTCCGATGCAGTTCTTCTGTTTTTTTCCCCAGCCAGAACTGGGAAACTGTTTTTATTCCACTATATAAAAAAATCTGCCCACTTTCCCCCTATGTGTGACATACAGTACATAGATACTGTTACATGTGATACTGTATATATTGTACAGTGTTTTGTACAATATTGTAAAGAATGTTGTACAAAACACCCTTACAATTTGTAAGGGTTTTGTGCATGAATGCCAGATGAGGACAGGTAGTTCAGACTTATTTAGTCTAGTTTATTTTTTAGGAGAGTCCTGAAATTCACCAATTAAAGGCCACTTAAAGTGCAACATATATACTTCCTGCAATAAAGCATTTAGATTTATTTATTTTTTTACTTGAGAGTCAGTATGGTGTGGTAGATAAGATGGTTTATTAGGACTAAGGACCCTCATGTTTGGGTTCGCTTCCAGCTGTGGAAGCTCACAGGGTGGCTTTCTCAACCTGGCCTATTTCATAGTGTAGCTTCTATGCGGAAAAATAGGGGTGGGAAAAATAGGAGGAAGAGGTGCTATTAAACTATTTTATGAAAAATCAGTCAGTCAGTAAAAACAGTGCAGTTCATTGGTCCAGTTCTGGAAAAGTTCACCTTTTTATCCACTTTCTTCATTTCAAAAGGATAACTTCCCTCCCTCCTCCCTCCCTCCCTTCCGTACAACTAGTTGTGAATACGCTTTAGCAACCTCTTTTAAATTAGCAAATAATGCCATATGTGATGTAGTTAAATCATACATTGAACATTTAGCCTCATTTATCTGACAGTTAGTCACATCTTTTAGCTTTCAGATTTCACAAGCACAATTGGCTCTCATTCTCCCTGGGATCCATGTCCCTGATTATTATCTCCTATATCCCTTCCAGCTACTATCTCTCCCCCCCTCTGTGGAGCTGATATTCCTTGGGAGAGCATGTCATTATTTGTATTGCTGAAGCTACACAAATATATTCTCTTTGTTTAAAGGAGAACTTGACCAGCAACTCTGTTGAAAATGCTGCATGTTTCGCTTTACTGTTATTTTTATTCTAACAAAACCAGAAAAGCTGGAGTTATGCAAAGCTACTGGTGTCTTTCTGAATTTCCTCAAGCATGATTCTGATCTCATTTCATTGCCCTTACGGTAATACATTTGCAGCCCTGGCTACGCCTTCCTGGGTTTTTAGACCCTGGTTAAATTTACTCACCTGGTCCCAAACTAAAAACTGCCAATAATTTTGTGAGATAGTTTAGCGGGACTAGCAAATGAGAAGGGAACAAAGGATGGATTTGCAAGTAATGGTATAGATGGGTTCTAGATTAGTCTTTTCAACTGAATTGAAAAGGAAAAATATTGCCAAAATTTAAGATTTTTTTCCCCTTCAGAAACTTGTTTGATTTGTGGTATATGACTTGCATTTACGCTAGGCAGTAAAGTGCTGTTCATTTAACACAAAAATAGGATTGTTTGTGTCTACTAAGATGTCACCGTTTTATTTCAGTAAAACTATTAAATCATCACCTTTTTATAACTTCCTTTTACCCTGGTGTATGGTTAGGGCAAAGGTTCAAACCAATCCTTTTCATGTACATAATCATGCTCTGCAATTAATCACAATCTAGTTCTTTAAAAAGGAATCCATTAAGATGTAATACCATCTGAACAATCACCAAGTGCAAAAATTGGATGCATTAAGAGTTTCAAGCTTTTGTGGCATGGAGGTTTTTGTCGTATTTATCTTTCCTTACAAGAGCACTGAATTCAGAGCGGCTTATGTGTAAAAACATGAATATAAAAGAGATGGAATGGGTTATCATTAGTTTGTAATATATGTGGTCTTTAACTATGATCTGCTCGACTTATGACCACAATTGAGCCCAAAATTTCTATTGCGAAGTGAGAAATTTGTTCGGTGAGTTTTGCCCCATTTTATGTCTTTTCTTGCCACAGTTGTTAAGTGAATCACTACAGTTGTTAAGTTAGTAACACGCTTGTTAAGCGAATCTGGCTTCCCAATTGACTTTGCTTGCTAGAATGTCACAAAAAGGGAATCAGATAAGCCTTGGACACTGCAATCACCAAGCATCTCAATTTTGATCACATGATTATGGGGATTTGGCAACAGTTGTAAGTGTGAAAAATGGTCATAAGTCTCTGTTTTCAGTGCCTTTGTAACTTTGAAGGATCACTAAGCGAACTGTTGTAAGTTGAGGATTACCTGTAGTCATTTCAAGAAATTTTGTTGACACATCAGTGAAAGTTTGAATGATGTATACTGAAAGCATTTCAGATTCAAGCTTCTGTACTCAGTCTCTAACCTACATATACGTATCTGAAGAAAGAAAGTTTTCAGAGTGTAATGGTCTTACATCATTGTATTGGCCATGCAGCTATATTACCAAGAAAAGTGTAAAAAGATACCTTTTTGAATGCGGATGTCTTAATGCAAGTTTACATCTAATTCATGTGTCTGGGAAAATGAAGGTATCTCATCTATATATTTTGTTATTTTTTGTCTGCTTATGACTACAGACCCAGATGGGTCTTAACAGATTGCTTACCTGTATAAGGTGGCCAGCATGTTTATCGAATTATTTATTTATTTATTTATTTATTTATTTTTATAGCGCCCTTCTCCTTGCGGACTCAGGGCAGTTTACAGCCATATTAAAACAACAAAGTAAAGGTAAAGGTAAAGGTTCCCCTCGCACATATGTGCTAGTCGTTCTCGACTCTAGGGGGCAGTGCTCATCTCCGT
>JANHFR010001625.1:140235-152220 GCA_032468015.1 Mimophis mahfalensis | reverse complement strand
TAACAGCGTTCCGTGCGCCTTTGGCGTTTAGTCATGCCGGCCACATGACCACGGAGATGTCTTCAGACAGCGCTGGCTCTTCGGCATGGAAACGGAAACAGAGATGAGCACCGCCCCCTAGAGTCGGGAACGACTAGCACATATGTGCGAGGGGAACCTTTACCGTTATACTTGCATGAGTGGGAGGAGAGCTGATATTTCCCTCTTAAGTATTTGGGGAATACCTCTTCGGCTTGAGAAGCAGGGCAATGAGTTTGGGTTAGGTTTAGAGCTGATGGAACAATTAGAGTTGGAGTCACACTGGGCATCTTAAGTTGTCATTAGCATATTAGCTTCTCCTTGGAAGAGATTATTATTGATAACAGTCATTTTACTAATCCCATAACCTACTCACAACAATATTGTATAAACATTAAGTACTTGGGAGGAAAATATTGCCAGGAGGATAGTGTTGCTTTTAGATAGCAATATGTATTTTTTAAGATATAAAATCATCGAAGCTATGTTAATCCAATAGATACAACCCCAAAAGAGCAGGGATATCATACTTTTATTAGGAGGTGGCTGACTGTCATTTATGAGCAAATTTACAAATTCATTTTTTTCTGAAATATGTCTTCCAGTGTTATTTTTTTTTTCATACATGAGTTATTTTGGGTTGTGTTGCATTGTATTTTCCACTGCTGCTGGGATGCATGAAAGCCCAATGTGGGTAATTAACGTTGGGTGGATGGGTGGGTGTTCTAATGCATGCAGGTTATCATTTGCTAAAGTCGACAAGGGAAACCCTCACGAGCAGTGCCTACCAGAATATTGGCTTTGCTTGCTTGTTTTTATCTGTTGTTTTAAATTTGGACACAATTTTGGAGCACACATTCCCAGTGAATAAATCATCCCTAAATTTAAATTGGTGATCAATGCAATCTTTCTCAGAAGATCTTCCTTCCTATTCCAGATATTTAACTCCCAATTCCTTATCAGTTCAGTCAGCAGTTTCAACGAGTGTGCTTGTTAGTGCACAAGCCTACCATCATGCTTGCACTAGCGGTGCAATATTTTGTCCGTCAATGTTTCTTGAATGATGGAATAATGCATTGGTTTGGCTTCTGCTGTAAGATTCCTTCATAGCGCTTCTTTCTATTGTTGAATAGGAAGACGTAGGTATGTCTGTAGTATTGTGTATCTTCAACATCTGAAGATTTGCATCTGAAAATTAATCATTTCACCTCCCAGCATAAGCCCCGCCATGTTTTGGGGAAGTACAGGTAGTCCTCGACTTACAACAGTACATTTAGTGTAGTTCTAAGCTACAATGACATTGAAAAAAGTGACTTATGACAGTTCTTGAAATTTATGACCACTGTAGCATTCCCATGGTCACATGAACAAAATTCAGATGCTTGGCAACTGGTATGTATTTATGACAGTTGCAGTGTCCCGGGGTCATGTGATCACCGTTTGTAACCTTCTGACAAGCAAAGTCAATGGGGAAACCAGATTCACTTAATAACCATGTTACTAATTTAATAAGTGCAGTGATTCACTTAACAACTGTGGCAAGAAAGTTCATAAATTCACTTAACAAATGTTTCACTTAGCAACATAAATTTTCGGCTCAGTTGTGGTCATAAGTCAAGGTCTACCTGTATAGGTGGGAAGATTGATAAGTCACTGCTTTATGAATAAGGAAGGATATTGTGGCTTTGTTCTTAGGAAAACAGAAACAACAGGGTTTTCCTGTGTTCCTAATAACTTATTAAAGTAATGCCGCAATAGCTGTGGTTCCATAGTATACCAGAAAACACACTCTGGCTTGATGCAATCTGTGAATATGGACCCTACCAAGGAGAGCTAAGTTTCCATTGCTTGATAGAGGTAACAGTCTGTATTCAACTGTAGTAATTATTACAGTTATGATGCTTAGCAGCATAGTATCACGATCCCTCACTTTCTGTCGGTGTAATGGCTTTCCTGGAGATAAGGAGCATGTGTGAGTGTCTGAGCACCTCCCACACTACATTTCTGAAACAGAGAAAATGCATCAGCACACTAAAATAAATTCCAAGAGAAGTGTGACCCTTGGGTAGGCTTATACATTTCCCCGGATAAAAGGGTACTCTCTTTCTCCTTCTGCATGAGACAGAAGGCAAGCAATGGATCTGAAGTCTAGAAATTAAGTGCCAATCAAAACTTAATTTGGAATTGGACTCTGGTGATGGCACTACGATATAAATTTGTCTGCATGAATTTACGATAAAATGTGTCTGCCGGGTCCATTCATGTAGGTTATTTACAATCTCAATAGCCATATTCGGTAGGAAAAAATTAGCAGAAGGGCTGTTTAAGGCCGTGCTTTCCCTGGTGGTAGGGATTGGAATGGCACCGGTGATTGTTTTTCACTTCCCAAATTAATTGCACTCAATGGGTGATACAGTGGATGCTAAAGTCATCCTGACTAACATTATGTTAAACACACTGTCTCACCTGCAGTTTTAATACTTTCTGACTAACATCTTTTGGATCTAAGTATTCCAGTTGAGGCCAAGGGGCTCCACAATCTGTTAATGTTAAAACATTTGGTACATGATGAGTCTGAATCCTAGAACTGTAGTAATTACAGCATTATGCAAAAAAAAGTTGGTGAAGTCTTATATCTGTTGCCTTCGGGTATTGTGAGTGATTTTAATAACCTTTCTGTTAAAATCGTAGCCAGTGAAAAGTTTTATTGAAGGTCAGGTGAGATAACAAAACAAGCAGATTTTTCCTAGGAAGTTTACTGTCAAAAATGGTTTTGAAGGATGAGTTACGATAGCCGATTTATTAAGGTTTAAGTTTACTACAATAATATGCTAATATGTAAAGCATTGACATTTAATATTTTTCAGATATTTTATTTTATTTTATAAGTTAGTAAATATACAGTTTTCTTATTAAGCTGTAATGGGGTAACAGTATATTGTCGGAACGTCATAGCACATAGCTAATTATTTAATATTTCATTGTCGCATTTTTTATTTGCTGAAGAGAGTACATTCTTCTGCATTTTCTGCCTCAAGTGCCAAAACAACCCAGTGCTTGGAAGAATAGTACAAGTGGCTATTTGCCTAATGATGCAAAACATCATGGCTCAATCCCAAAATAAAATAATAATAATAATTATTATTTCATATGTGTCCTTTGAACATAGTACATTTCTTTAAGTCATTACATCAAGTGGATAGTGTTCTGGTCTTAAATTTGGAATGAGAAAATACATTTTCACCAAATAAAATTGATATCTTTAATCCTTAAATCAATATAAGGACATGCTCTGGCAGGCTAGGTATTTTTTTTTTTTTTTGAATGAATATGTGACCCAAGCAATCCAGATGCTGTTCAAGAAAATCAAAAGCCAACGAGCTATATTAATTCAGGAACCAACATTGCAGTTTTTCATTACTTCGTTTATTTTGATCTTGATTAAGAAAAGAAGAGATTATGTATCCAGTCTGAACTGTAGCATTAACCCTAACTAGTGAGAATTATAATGACAAATGGAAGACATGGGGTAGCCACAGTAAAGGGTTTAAAAAAGTCAAGATGGCTACAACCTGTGATCTTTCTCCATACATTTTAAAGTTTGTTGTACGCATGTAAAAAGGGGGTAGGACCTCCTACCTTCCCATTTTTTTTAAACTCCCTTGTGACACCTCTGACATAAATATATAACCTTGGGTAGATAGAAAGAAATAACAGATTATGGAGAATTGGCAAAAAGACACAGTGGTACCAATAGACCATATTGTTCTGAATTTCTCCTTTGCTTTTTTTTTTTTTAAAGGGGCTCCAATAGAAACAGTTAAAGATAAACGTATAAACTACCCTTATTGCCAAAAAGCTGAAAGATCAGATGTTCCCAACAATATAAGCACATTTTAACCCATTTTTTTTTCCTGTTAGTATCAGTAGAAAGTCTTTTCCCCCCAAAGACAAAATGAGGGAGAGAGGCTAATTAACTGAGTGCAAAGTGGAGGAAAGAGTGCTGAGCGTTACACAAAAACTCTATTTTGCACCCACGGTTGTCTGCCCAGCCAAAGACAACAAAAGAGTTCCGAACTGTACAATGGACCAAGTTTCTGGATGTAGGAAGGAGGGGAGGGAGCATCCTGATGCAACAAATTGCTTTTCTCACTCCCAACAGTATCCAGGAAGACAACAAACAAAGAGAAAGGAAAAGAAAGGTGAATGGCTAGTTGTTTTGCATGCAATCCTCCTCCAGTCTGTTTCTGACACCAAGCTGTGGGGTTGATGCCTTCCAGCTGATCAGAGAAACCAATAATAAAGACATGCCGATATTTTTTTTTTATTGTTGCCATTCTCTTTGAGTGTATTAGGATACTTTGGGCACTGAACTGAAAATAAGGGAACTGTATATTATCTTAATGCACAGTCTTAATAGTGAGCACAGGCAGAGGCAGCAGGATAGGGTAATTTTACAAAGGGAGTGAAAAGAAAAGACACCCCCCCCCCAAATAAACTGCCTCCCCTCAAAGCATCACAGTTGCTCTTTTCAACTATTTGCAACCACATTCCATTTATTTAGAAATGATCCCAGCATAATTATCCAAATCTCAGATCATGATCAGGTTATTTGGAAAGGTTTTCATTCAAGAGGGTCCATGTCCCGTTCCAGTTTTGGATGTCGCCAAAAGGTCAGCCCTTCAGTCCATTTCTGTGTGCTATGAAAGACACGTGGCCTCTGTATCATAAGCAAAAAGTAAACAACCAAAAGAAAGTTGAATATTAAAATAAAATTGTCAAAATGGAGAGGGTGCCATTAGATTTGGCCATCAGCATGTTTTGCCTCAAATTGTAGTAAATCTTCAGGAGGTTCTTTCGGGAACCTTTCATGGATTCTTTCAGAAAATCTTAACAGGTTCTTATTTTGGAAAAGTTGAGCATTTTTAAACTGTATTCTTATCACATTCCGTCTGATCTTGTCTCCTGAGGAATTGGGTGACTATTAACTAATTGATCTGTAACACACACAAAACCCCCCAGATACTGAATAAATACATTCTTAACATCCTAGACTACATTTTAAAGAGAGGCATGGTAATTTCTTACAGCCTTTCCCTTTATTCACAGTCTTTAGAATCATCTGAATGAATGTTGCAAGGAAGTCCTCCACTGTTAAGATTATTTGTTGCAGCACATTTTAGCACATTTTTTACAAAATACTTAAGCTGCTGGTACTTTAAAAAAACACAAATCCAATTATAAGGAGCATGACTCAAATCTTGCTGAGTCCATCTCTCTGGAATCTGGTGTGGTTTTTCCCTTCTTTTCCCATGGGGAATCCTTGACTTATGACCGCAATTGAGCCCAAAATTTTTGTTGCTAAGTGAGACATTTGTTGTGAATTTTGTCTCATTTCTTTCTTGCCACAGTTGCTAAGACCTTTCTTGCCACAGTTGCTAAGTGTAACATTGCAGTTAGTATCACGGTTGTTAAGCTCCCCATGGATTTTGCTTGTCAGAAGGTCGCAAAAGGTGACCACATGATCCCGGATGCTGTGACTGGTCATAAATATGAACTAATTGCCAAGCATCTTGAATTTTGATCATGTGGCCATGGGGATGCTGCTTCAGTCGTAAGTGTGAAAAACAATCACGTCGCTTTTTTTAGTACTTCGAATGGTGCCTAAATGGACTATAGGACTACCTGTAGAGCTTACATTTTTTCATATTTGAACACTGAGACAAAGAGCAAATGGACCATGTCTAGAATTCTAGGCAGTGCTGCTGAATCCCACTGGATGGCCTCTGCCTGACCTCTATTAAACCAAGCTGCTTTTGGCCAGTCAATATAATAATTTGTAATGATGGAACAATTCTCGTTATGAATGGATACCACATTAACATACCACTGTTCTGCTGTATTTTAGAATGCCTGGCTTTTGTTTCATGGCCTTTTCGTTTATGTAATTGCTGATTAGCATGTTTATTCAGGGAGAGAGACTACTGTATTTAGTCTTTATCAAAATACACATATATTCATTCAAGCATAACAGCTCTCACCTATCTGGAGATCCTGGTTGGTTTTTTTTAGAAAAACTATGCATTCTGTCCACCAGCATCCTTGCCCAGACTATGTTTGAAAAGATCCTGTCAGTTTGCCCTTACTACAGCTATGAGAAATTACTCTACCTTAACATTTTATGTATAGGCAGTTTCGCTGTTTTGCTGATGATCAGCAACATTTCCTCTAACCTACGTGTGTAGGAACCGGAGAAGCAGGAATGCTGCAGATGAGTTGGCTCTACGAGGCCAAATGGATGAGGCAAACCATGAACTGTTGCTCTTGTGGGCAAAGACCTCCAATAGATTGAAACGGCCGGCTAGCTACAAAGCTCAACTCCACTCTGGGACTCCATTAATTTGAGAGCCTTTCTCTCAAATTAAGACGAGCTGGGTGTGTGTGTGTGAGAGAGAGACAGTGTGTACTTTTCAGAAATATATAGAAAGGTGACAGTATTTATTAGAACCCAGGAGTGAATGTAAATAAACATATGCAATGCATGGAGCAGCTTCCAGGTTTAATCCTTGCCATTTTGAGGTGTATTTGGACAGCTGCTGCTATCAGTAATTGTCCGTAATATTGGTATTGTATCAGCAGTTCGATTCTCACTGGCTCAAGGTTGACTCAGCCTTCCATCCTTCCGCGGTTGGTAAAACAAGGACCTAGATTATTGGGGGGCAATATGCTGACTGTGCCAGCTGCTTAGAGAGGGCTGTAAAAGCACTGTGAATCGGTATATAAGTCTAAGTGCTATTGCTATTGTGTTGCCGAAAAAGATGTGCTTTAGAAATTCTTCAGTAGGGGCAGGTGAGACATAAGAGATAGGATCAAAACCCAGTTATTTTAACTTTACATATCTGTGAGATACCTCTCTTAGCAGAAATGCATTCATTCAGGAAATGATAATATACTTAGTCTGCTGCAGTGTAAAGGAATGGCTTTGTCATTTTTTGTGTAAACCAGGCATAAGAAATTGGGATTTTGTCTTGCTTAAAGCACTACTATTCATTCTCCAGGCTACCCCACACTTCCTACAAGTGGTGTATATATGTAGCTATATCCAGGGATAAAGTGGCCATCATCAGCAGAGCCTCCCAACTATTGAGTCTTTTGAAAATACCTTGGAAGAATATTATACATGACTGTGATCTAAAAGAACTTACATGTAGTGATTTGGTATAATCGCTGTGTTACCACTTGAAGATTAATAGATTCAGGTCTAGTTCCATTTTGAATTAGATCCCATTTCAAAATGGTGTTTGATTTGATCTGGTCCTAATTTTGCTACCTAGGTTTGATAGCTTGTGCCACCTCTTTTCTGTTTTCCTCTTATCTTCTTGCTGTTCAGCTTGCTTAGAAACTCATGTTCTTATCTTATACCAGACCACAGTTTGGCCATCCAACACAGTAGGTAGATCTCTTGAAGTCTCGGACTCATCAGGTCCTTCCTGTCATTTGCTTTCTGTTGCTTTTAACGTGAAATGCCATGGATTGAACTTGTACCATCTGCTAAAGAAGTGTGTTCTGCTAGTGAGTTTACCTTTGAATTCAAATCTTTTTCGGTGGTGATTTTCCACTAACTACTCTTCTGGTGATGCACAATTAACAACCTATGGCCCTTCCTTCGCTTTTACTGGTGCTATTGTTATTCCTTCTAGACCAGTGGAACAATGGAAGTAATTGTACTGTATTGTATTGTATTGTATTGTATTTACTTACTTACTTACTTACTTACTTACTTACTTACTTACTTACTTACTTATTTATTAAATTTCTATACCGCCCTTCTCCCAGGGGACTCAAGGCGGTTTACAGGGCAATTTAAAATCACACAATATAAAAGTTAAAACTCTATTAAATAATTTAGCCCCACAATTTTAAAATTACAATCAAACAATTAAAACCAATTAAAACCTTTTTATGGGGACAGACCAGCGAGATGAAAAAGATGGGTCTTAAGGGCGCGCCGAAAGGCTCTCAAGTCGGGGGCAGTCCGGACCTCTAGCGGGCAGGGGCCAGAGGGCAGGGGCCACCACAGAGAAGGCTCTCCCACTGGGAGTCGTCAGCTGACATTGTCTGGCCGACGGCACCCCAAGGAGGCCAACTCTGTGGGAGCATAGAGGCGATGGGAGGCTGTTCCTGGCAGTAGGAGGTCTCGCAACTATCCTGGGCCTATAAAAGATCTTGGACTTCCATTCATCAGCAGCTCTCTAAAACCTGAATAGAATGAAACTGAATTTCTTTGGTATGGTGGGAAAAGCCAGCGAAAGAAAGAGTGAGTTGGAAAATGAGCTGAATCTGGTTGTGGGCTGAAGAGGAAAAAAAATCTGGGAAAAGTGTCTTTCGCTTCCCTAGATAGAGGGATAGAGAGTTGGGCAGTGACTTGGATAGCTGCCATCTGCTCCATACTTAATTTTCTCCATCCTCTTTTCCAATCGCACAACCCAGAGCAGAGTGCTCATTAAGATATTCTGCCACCCTGGTCAAACTTAATCCCATTCTGTTCCATCATTGGAATGTTGTAGCATTTATGGGCCAACAGGTTCACAGAATCCTGAGCCAACATTCTGTTGGGTTTCAAAAAAATAACAGCAATCTATATAATTTCTTAAAACAGCAGTTATTTCCCCCCCTAAGGTTGCATGCAAGTTTTTTTTTTAAAGTTGCAGCTGCTTTAAGGAATCTGTTTTAATCTCCCTCTTAAATCAGTGACTTTTCTGACTTGTGTTGACATCTGGAAAAAGAAAAAACTGCTTTAAGGAATAGTAGAGAGGTGATATTAAGCCAGAAGCACTTCTTCTTAGAGGAAGCACTGGTTTGAAGCCAGAAGCAGTACTTCCAATCATTTTTGAAGTGTACGCAGCACTGTTATTTATCTTCAGTCTGAAGTATCTTTATTATTTGCTGTATATTGCTGGGAAGTTTAACTAACTCGCATAAATGTGTACTGATGTGCATCCAGAGGCCATTTACAGAGATGGCAAGTGATAGATCTGGAGATTTCAGAGAGCTGTGATCACTGTCTTTCTTAGTTACCGCATGCTGGTACAGCGTGTTGTGTAAAATTATATGCCATGCCATGCCAGCTGAGAAGATAATGCATCCTCAGTATTGTACAAATATACATTGCTGCTGACCTTTTCTATCTGGACTTTCCCAGGATCTTTGATAAGCCAATTACAGTGTTTTTAGGAAACACTGTAAACTCTGCTGTTGTATTCTACTGAGCTGATATATTCAACCTTTAGGAAGGTGTCCTTCCTCAGTATCTCATAATGGTACTCAAGTATTGCTAGCATAGCATACCCTTTTCATTTAAAGACCAGCAGGTACCATTGCAGCATTCCACGCAGGTTTGTTCCCAAACCACACATCAAAAAATTGTATTTAGAGAGCATATAAGTGGAGACCAACAAGAACAGTGGCCATCAGGTCTGCACCATTCACCTCTCCTTTTGCATCCCCTGACATCCGCTGCCAAATAGTTCTATCTCATTTTTTAATTCCCCTAACATCCACAAGCTCCATCTGTCCTGGTGCCGCTTATGCTGTCCATACAATGCATTCATTTACAGTTTAGAATCTGAAAAGCATTTAAACGCTGCTCCTTAACCAGGAAGAGAACTTTAATAACAATGGGGGGCGGGATGCGGGGGAAGACCCAGCACAAAAGGACAAAAACCAGGAAGGAAGAGAGAAAATGAGAACATTCAGAACATTCAGTTTTTATTACCCTTAAAGTAGGCTGGGGCAGAGGGAAGCAGCTCCACTGTAACAACAGGGTTTGGAGACTCATCCAGGAAATAGCTTGACAACAAGGACTTCCTCAGAATTACTGAAATGCAGCTGGAAGCTGTTGACTTGATTTGGTGGGGCAAATCAGTTTACTTGGCAGGCATTTCTGAACGTTTGCTAGCACGGTAGCGACTGTCTAAGTTAATTTCTTCGCCACACAGTCTTCTATGACTTTGCAGCAGCTCATTGAAGCCTGGGCAGACCGATTATTTTACTGAATTTACCTCTGGTGTGATCTTTCTTGTGTCCTGGGCTTTATGGGACAGCTGTGAAACTGGGTCAGTTTTGTTCTTACAAAACGATGTTATCTGACCTTATGCAAACCTGTGTATCCTCCATAACCATATTCTTAGGCCCTTCTCTAGATTTTCTTTCCCAACTAAGCATAAATAGAGGAGGGTTTCTCTGCAAAGGAATTCCATTTTTCTAGGCCCATATAAGGGATGCAGTGGCTCAGTGGCTAAGACGCTGAGCATGTCGATCAGAAAGGTCGGCAATTCAGTGGTTCGAATCCCGAGTGCTGTGTAATGGAGTGAGCTCCCATTAGTTGTCCCAGCTTCTGCCAACCTAGCAGTTTGAAAGCATGTAAAAAAATGCAAGTAGAAAAATAGGGACCATTCTGTGCGCCTTCGGCATTTAGTCATGCCGGCCACATGACCACGGAGATGTCTTCAGACAGCACTGGCTCTTTGGCTTGGAAACGGAGATGAGCACTGCCCCCTAGAGTTGGGAACGACTAGCACATATGTGCAAGGGGGACCTTTACCTTTACCGTAGGCTCATATACCTGGCCCCAGCACTTGCAGTTTATATATTTAAAGTGGTTTTAGGGTCAAAAGTTCTTCAGAATTTTAAACACTCATGGGTATGTGTATTATGATGCAGGCACATTGGTAGTTCAATCTCTCATAGCTCTACCCTGTATTATTTTGAGTACCCCTTGCTATATCAACATATGGTTAAATCAGACCTAACACTAAAGCTAATTTGCTGCTAAAGATTCAGATGCTATATTGCCTGCTCCAGTATTTGTTAGTGATCAGTTATATATAGAATTGAACAACTTGAATAATATTTCAATCAAAAAACCCACGATGGTTTGTAACTTATGTATAATATACGCTAATTTGTAGACAGATTTATTTCCAGTGCGTGTTGAAAGGAAAAGAAGAAAGATACTCATCTCTGCTCCTGAACATAACACTAAATTGTCACTTAATATAAGGTTTGAAGGCTGCTTCCTTACTTCCAGAGCTGGAAAATAGTGCATTCTTTGTTTATGTGAATGCAAGGCCAGAAAAGAAAAGCAGCATTTAAGCAAGTAAAAGCTGTGTATACTGTTTCTGAAGCTGGCCTCAGTTCAGAAGAGGCACATAGTGTTTCATTTTCAAAAAGAAGTTTAGTATTTCTGAATATAAATCTGAAACCGAAGATTCTAATAAATTAATGAGAATAAGAAACTTGGAAATAAATGATAGACTTCTTCAAACAGTGGAGTTGACTCCTGGTCTTGGTGTGGATACTCCTGTGTAACCTTCTTAGAAAAAGTCTTCCAAAATGGTTCTGACTTCTCCATCAGGCCCATAGATTAGGATTTCCTGGTGGCCTCTCCTCTCCCATCAGAACTGATTCTACCTATCTTTTAGATCACTCATTGATTGGCTTGTTGCTGCCACCTGCTGTGAGAACAACTGGAACTTATTTTGCTCTGATAGGCAGAGAAGCCTCTTTTGCCACTTTTCATAGAGAGTAAGAATATAGCCAAGGAGGATGCATAGGTTTTCATAAGGCAACTTTGTGATATTGTAATCCCAAGTCTTCTTTTTTTATTTTTTTTAAAGTGTAAAATTCAGGGTACTTTTACATCACCTTCATGTCTGGCATGATGCAAAAACAAATGGTGAAATGTAATGTTGGAAGGAAATGTCCATTTGGGTTCAGTTCTAAGTAGGGAACAAGACACTGGAAACATGGAGGCTGTTTGGAAAGATGGTTTAATGGTGAACAGGATCACGTGGCATGGAGCTCCTGGGCAAAAAGGGAGGAGATGCTTCAAGTCCCTTGGTTTTATACCCCTTGCTGGGCCCGGCCCCTGACCCCTGTACCTGTGGCAGGAAACATATCCTGATT
>JANHFR010001624.1:75763-91700 GCA_032468015.1 Mimophis mahfalensis | reverse complement strand
TGCCTTGAGTTGGTATACATATATAATTAGCAGGATTGTTCTTGTTGTTGTTCTGTCTACTCTAATGAACGTAAAGACAAGCTTATAGATACATCTCTTAACTGTATACTGCCCTGATGTTCTTTGATGTAAAAAAAGGCTTCACATATATCAGATTAACTACTGTGTTTTATCTTTTGCATTATACACAGAAAACACAGAACAAATGACATTTTGGAATCTGTTCTTTGTCACAAATAAATACTGTTATGCATACAAACTAGAAAGAATGATTAGAGACAATTGTGCTTGCATCTCATTCCCATACCACCCAGTTTCTTCTAGATCAGGAGTGTTAAACTGGACACCCATAGGCTGGATGCATCATGCGCAGGTCATGCCCACCCCAGTTCCACAAATGGGAAAAACATCACGACACGTCACGTGATGGCAATGTGATGCTGCAAGTTTGACACCCATGTTCTAGACAGTTCCCCAGTCTTCTAGAACACATTTTTAACATGCAGAGAATGCTAGGCTTCAGTGGAGGGGGAAGCCTAGAAACCACTCTGGGACACAGTTGCAGGGGTTTTTAGTTTTTGCCACAGCGCATCCCAGTGTCAAAAAAGAAATTTGCATGTTCCAAATATGCTAATTTTAAAAAAACATTTTTTTGAAGCTATGATTCTACCATTTATTTTATGTTAAAGAAAATCTGCAAAGCTTTGTTTCTCTAAGAGAAAAAGACCTGTATTATGATACTTGATCAAAATATCAAATGAAGGTAAGAGCACATAAGAAATAAGCCAAATTCTATACCAATTCAAATTTCTTGACAGAATTGTTTTTCTTTCTGCAAATATTTTTTAATATTTTTCTCAATAAAAGTATTGGATTTATTTCTTTTATCAAGGTTTATGACACTTACCTTGTTACATATAAGTCTTTTTGTATAAAAATATATTCTTCAGGTATAAGGAAACAATCAGAGTGAAATTTATATTTACCTTCTTTTGGCTGAGTCATAACTGGAGTTTGGGTCTCCTTTGTATATGTGACCATTTCTCGAGGAGGAAAGTCGACTTGAGTAATTTTGGACATTGCAAGTTTAATAGGTCCACGTCTAAAGGTAATGAAGTAGAACATTATAAGGAATGTGTTTACAACACCCTGCCCAACACAAGTATTCTACGGAACAATTCTATGTGAAAATTTTTCAGAAAATTAATAGAACTAAACTAAAATTGATCACAATTTCCTATACTGTTTCAGATGGCATATTGATTAGTGGATTTTGGATAATTTGCTATTAAAAGTAAATAAAATGGATTCATTTCAGAATTTTGCACAACAGAATTTCCTGAATAGGCTGGTCATCTACAGCTTCATACTTTCAAAAACCCTCCAAAGAATTCCAAAACATCACTACAAGATAACTGCTTTTTATTTTTAGACTTGATTATTTTCTCTATTATTCTCCTATATAGAAAAGCTAATAATAATAAGTAATGTGCAAGTCTAGATTCAACCTAATATAAAGCATGTGCTTTATACGTAAACTCAGTAGAACTACAATTTAATTTATAAAATATCTTATCATATTGAAATCAATTATAGTTAAGATACCATTGTGCAATGACTTTTGAATTAGAGACTCATGAAATGCCTGAAGAACTTCATGATCGGAATGCACAGATTTGATTTGAAAGAGGTGCTCCAGAACGCAAAGAAACATATAACTATTGAGGGGAGGCTTCTGCTACAGCTGTGTGATCATAGAAACAGACCAGACATCTTTAAGGAGCTGCAAATACTTTAAGAGCCATGTTTGCATTCCTGAAAAGAACCTCTTCAAAGCTAAATCCAAAGTACTGCACTATCATAATACATCACGAGATGGTTCCCATTAAGCACCTGAATATATTTCTACTGTATTTTGGCCATCAAAGCTCTATAGTCCTGTTCTATTCTACACACCAAGTTTCATATTTATATTATGCTCTTCCCACTTCAGTTCACAATTATTCTTTGCTCCTATATGATAGGCCAATTTAATTTCTATACTATAGGTTGGTGAACAGGCAAACTATTTGCAGATTACAAATATCAAAAGGTAATAAATTATTTTTAAAAAATCTAGAGGGAACATTTAGCAAATTAATAAGTAAAAATTAAAGTGATGTATGTAAATTCAAAAGTAACAATCCAGAATTGTAATTTATGTTGTATTTACAGGTTTGTTTGTTTGTTTGTTTGTTTGTTTCAATTATGTTAGTCAGTTTTCCCAAACACAGATTTTCTAGTTTTATACTGTTTGGAAATGTTTTCTAAAAACTGCTGGTTAACCAATTCAACACTATATTATTGCTTAATATCTTACCTAATCGCAAGAAAAATGGTTTCACATGTTATTTTTAAGAATCTTACTTTGAACATATATAAACAATTGCTACATAAAGATGGAAGATAAAAAAAACTCTGCTGTACCCCAGATCGGAATCAGAGTGGAGCTGTAGAACAGATGGATCAGTATCCCAATGCAGCGTCCTGATACGCAGGTTGAAGGACAACCATGCAGCATTAGCAAAAAAGGCCATAGATTAGTAAAGCAAGTACAGTCTATGAAATGTTAAGGCTATTGTTACACTCAGAGTATGGTTTCAAAAACAAAGAAATGCCAAAAGGTCAGTTAGTGAAAATCAAGTGGACATTCAGTGCTACGGGAAAGCATGCAGTATATAATCAATTAAAATACAAACATACAATTAGTACTGCTAGTAATATCATATATGGGCTATCAAAATCTGAAAACCATTTGTTTTCGGTATCTTTTTGCTGCTGCCTAGATTTTTGCAGTCGATATATGGTACCCCTAACGGTGACTGCAATATTATATTAATCAAATAGTTTACAGCATCTTTTCACAAACTTAATATGCTACATTTTTAAAGTATTAATGTTAGCTAGATTAATTATTTATAAAATATGGGATTCATCAATTTTATTCATGTGGAAATACATGCAACTGTAACAAAGTAAATGTTTTCAAATTAGCATCGAAGTTATCTTTAATTAGGTGCAACTGATAGTGTTACTAGATACATTTCTGAAAACAGTTACAATTTCAAAAACATGAAAAACAGGTTAACACACCGATAAAATAGATACAAAGATTTAGTAGTGCCATCTGATCCATTTCATTAACATATTGTAATCTTGCCCCAAGCATTAAATATGTTCAGGAAATTGTCATATTGGTAAAGGAAATGAGTCAACACATAAACCTTTGGGTACAGAAAAAATGCTTTTCCACTGGGATATACTACTGCTAGTGTTTCCAAGACATGACATTGCTATAATTACGGGTTAAGCACAGCCTTGGGCTTATGTCATTTAATTTAAAACCAACCCAAGACATCCAATGTCAGGAAAACAGCATGTTTAATAAACTTATCCTACATATGCTTAAATTCCAGTGAATCAAAAGCAGTCTTAAAGCACGATGCAGAAGCCAGTATACTCATATAATAAACATACAATGCAACATACTGAAATAAAGATGTACAAGCATGTATATTTCATATGGTTTATTCTAATACTTTATTTAAATATGCATATGCATTTTATTAACTATTTTATCTATACTGCCAATAGTTTGCAGTCAGAAATGGCATAATTATTCCAAAATTTATTGTTGGGATATAATCATGTTGCCACGGTCCCCAAAATGATGCGAGTGTTTATATTAATGTTTATATCAGCTTTATTGTTTGAAGAGTGTTATCTTCAATGTTGGGTAGAATTATTACATTCTGTTTCTCATTTATTCAGAAGAATGGTTGTTTATAAATAATTCTATCTATTTAACTATAATACTGTATGAATAGATAATATAAGATACACACTGATACTTTCAGGCACAGGACTCTGTTCCGTCTCAAAGGCAACTAGAATCTCTTGCTTTTATATATGCTAATTAAATCCTCTACCTTTCTGTTTCCTTTTTTACTCTGCCTCTCTTTTACATCTTTCTCCCAGTTTTTTAGCTTTCTGTCCTACCTTCAATATAAAGAGTGTTCAGTTAACTCTTTAACTCCCATTTCCTCCTAATGTATGCAAAAAGGCCAACTTTATACTCTGAATACACAGATTTTCTGCCCTATTATAAATAATGAAATTGGTTTTGTGAAACCTAAAAATAATTTGAAACCCATGTATATCAGTATAACTGGTTTACACTTGGCTATTTTCCATTATTCAAAATCTTTCATATAAAAATTTATATCCTTTAAGAAAGAGATCTTAATAAAGATTCACAAAAAGCAAGCAACCAACAAATATTACTGTAAATTCACAGTAGCTGAATAACAGGTTTTAAAGGTAAAAATGGAGAAAAAAGGTTTACAGAATTATATCTGCAAAGCCTCCTTAAAAGTAGGGAGAAATTATCCAAATGTCACAGGTGACATGTCACGTTTTTGGAGAAACTACTAAAAATAGCCTGTTGTACTTTCATTGCGCAAAGAGCAGATCCAACCATAAATCTTCAAGTAAGTTCATATAAAAGATGGTCCTTGAGGTTAAAATACTGCAATGACTGATGACCATAATTACCGGCTCAATTAGAATAATTGCACTGTCTAATCTTGATTTTATTATATTTCTAATTTTATTATATTTTAAATCTTGTTTTTAATCAATTTTGTTAGTAGTAAAAAAGGGAAACACATTGATTCATTCAAACTCAATTAATTCACCTATATTTGAAAAATCAAACACATGGCTTACTAGTGTGCTATGATTTCTTTGATCTTAAAAGCTTTCAGCAGGTTTTGAACTATTTGCGCTTTCTTCATAAGAGATTACATTACTGTGCTTTCTGGGGATATTAAGAGGTCAAACACTACGCTGACTTGTTCTGTAAATATTCTTAACTCCCTTACAACTTTAAATGAATATGAATTGAGAAGGCATATTATAGAAAGAGAGCTGGTATGGTCTAACAGTTAGGGTACCAGATTAGAAACCAGGAGTCTGTGAGTTCTAGTCCTGCCTTAAATATGAAAGACAGTTGGGTGAATTGGGTGGGTCATTTTCTCTTAGCTCATGATGTCAGACTTGGGCAACAAGCACTTATCAATTCCAGTTGCAACCAATTGATTAACATTTGATTGATCAAAAAAACCCCACACTCTGCACTTGTGGAAAACACAAAAAGAAGGAAAAAATGACATATTATAGCCTGACAGATCAAGCTGCACCATCAAGTGAAATCACTGTAAATTTACCAGCAGCCAAATGAGCTTAATAAAATAAGTTCATAGAATCTATATCAGCAAATGGGAAACTGATGAACTGGAAGTTTATTAAAAGAGAATTGTTATATAAATGTTTAATTGGCAAATAAATCATAGCAGACTACATATTTTATTGGGATTCTATTAAAAAGATGACTCATCAAGGCTTGAATATCTCTATTGGATAACATACTGTGGATGAAATTGTTGTCATATGCTTACCGCTATAGGACAAAGAAAGGCTGGTAAGCAAGTAAGATTAGTTCCAAATATTCTATAAATTGCATTCTACTTCCTAGTTGCACTGAAAATCACAAAGCAAATCATATTGAAGGATGGCAAGGAATCAGTTATGAGTAATTTCTGGCTAGCCACCCCCCAAAATGAAAGATGGTTCTTGAATTATGATGCAATTGGGATTGGGATTGCCATTGTTAAATGATCTGATTATAAAGTGTGACATCATCCAACTGCATTGTTTAGTGACAGCAATCTAGCTTGCGGTTGTTACCCTAAAATGTGCAGGTCATTAAGCAAAAAGCAGTGGGAATTTCTGGTAAAGACTGAGGGGGTGCCATGGTGGGCTGGGAGAAGCCTTGCCAAATTCATCTACATGTCTAAGGCTTTGAGGTAAACTTTAGCATGTAGTTCCCCAGTAACTGTTGTGCACGATGGAAACCTACACTAGGATGTTGCCCAACCATACAACTGTTTTCCATACAACCACCTAGAGGATTCCCCTCATCACTGCAGCTTTAAAACCAGGAGGAAAGTTAATGTTCACATATTTTGCTGAACCCAGCATCACCTATGTAACATTCTTACTCTGCATTAACATTTTATTTTGAAGTCTGGTCTGTCACCATAATAAATTCTTTCTATCTAGTGCATATTTTAAAAACAGTTGGCATCAATCATGCCAGGTCATGCAGATGTTGGCACCAATCATACAAAGATCACTCAGATTTATCAAATCAACCATATCAGTGACAAGAAAGCTTTCTGAGTCAGCTGAAGATCTTCCTGACGGCAATTTAAAATTCATCTGTGAATGTGTGTTTGGAGATTTGCCTAACAACATGCAATAAAAGATAAGATGAACAAATCATTTTTATAATTTTGCAGCTGTATTTCTTTAGAAACTTTTATTACTAATACTGGTGTTTAATGCTTCTGCCACTTTCCTAAATAATTGTTAAATACATTTTTGTTAAATTAATAATATTCTTTTCAAATTATGTATTTTGCCTTAAATTTTTTTGTCTATTTGTCTAAATGTATGATTTTTTAGTTTTATGTTTTTTAGTTTTGGTAATTAAATACTTTTAGGAAGACTTTAAAAGCAGAGTTTTTAGGAATACCTATAAGGTCATGCTGGGTCCTATAATATGTTATTTGTTGTATATATTTAATACTATGGTAATCTTAAATAACCTACAAGATTCTTTTAAAAGCTGATCTTGCGATTTTTTTTTGTTCAAGTGACTTTTAACCAATTCATTCATAGTTTATACACTTAACTAGCTTCCAGATGCCTGATTATGGTTGATTTTCTAGACAATATCGACAAAATTTAATAAGATTGTTACAACTACACCTGTAAAATTCAGAAAACAATTTCTTGGGCACTATTCAGCATTTCTAAGCAAATATAAATAATGGTAGTTTAAAAAAAAATCTATAAGCTGTTTTTTCCAATTTATACCAAAATACTAAGAATAATACTATCTTCAGAACTATATTTGCTATAACATTTGAATCTATAGCATATACTGTTTATCAGAAGAAACCTACAATAAGCATATTCTGTTGACATTATCCTGTGTCAGAGAACTCTGAGGTAAGTAAAAACACCAATTAATACAAAGAAACCAGGCTACAAGTTGTCCTCAGATTACAACTATTAGTTGAACAACCATTCAAAGTTTCAACGGTGCTGAATGAGTGGGAGTCATCAGAGTTCTGACTGTCACAATATCCTCAAAGTCAAATATCCAATCTAAGCACTTGGTGCTCAACTTGTTGTTACAACATCACAGTAAATTGTGGTCATGTGATTTGTTAAGGCAGCAGTTGGGAGGAGGTCGTACCTTGTTTCTGCTTTTTCACCTGCCCTCCATAGTGCCTGCCTGCAGCACCTCCTCACACTCCACAGCATCTGCCTACAGCACGCCCTGTCTTCTACTTATACAAGTCTTATAGGTACAAGTGAAACGTATAGCTTAAAGATGTAATTAACTCCTTCTCTACATTATTAATCTGACCACATGATTATGTTAAACTGGCTGTGGTTAAATAAATCTACAAATTACTATGTTTCTTAATAGTAAACCAAAGATTTTTTTTTAAAAATCAAGTAGTAATAATTATTTTTCAACCTGTAGACTATGGAACATAGCTACTTACACAGGCCTTTCCCTTTTTACTTCTGGCAAAATTTGCTTTAACGGATCCTTTAAATTCCTAAGATAGCTACTTAAAAGAAAGAAACACTAGTACAGTGGTAGAAATGTAGACACTTGGGACATTAAAATAAAAAATCTGATGGCACAACTCAAAAAGACAAGGAATGATGAACAGGAGGAAAATACCCAATTAGATATCATCACAATCAATAAATACAAAGCAGTGGCAGGCCACAGAACAAGACAGCATTATTTTCAAATCTATTTAGTAAGCTACCAAGGCTTCTATCTGTTTTCCCATCTCACCCCATGCCAATAACAATTTTGTTGATTATCATACTTTTTCATGAAGTAAAACCAAGCACTAGAGTATTTTTGACATACCACAGCACTAAAAAAGAATAGTTGATAATAAATATCTGATTACTTATTTTGCCTGTAGAAATGAAAGAACAGTGATTTAAATTGTTCAAGTTGTGTTTTATTCAAAGGAATGCCACTCCAAGATGCAACATTAGGAAAATATCAGTAATTAGAAACCCTTAGAAAATTACATATTATACGGACTCTCTTTCCTTAGCATATACAAAGCAGTCAGCATCTCAACTTAAACGCTTTCATTTTCTTATTTGGTTTTCCAGAATTTTAGCTGAGAATTTAGTACAGTTCAAGATAAATTTGGCAAAAGTTCTCAATGGAAAAGAACCTGCCTTGAGAAACTGAAAGGCAATGGCCTCCACTTTCAGACAGCAATCAAATTCTGCTGAATAGAGGGAGGAGAAAGCCACTGGGATATGTCTTGTGACATGCCAAGAAGAACGAGCTATATCTTTTGATACATGTATCATATTATTGAAAAATACCCTAACAAAGTATTTTATACTTCATAATATCAATTATTCTGGGAAAACATACCTTGAACCAACAGCACCATCACCAGAATCCTGGCTTCCGGCCTCACTTGGTGTGCTCACAGATTTCGAAGATGGAGACATAGGAGGAGGGACTAAATAGTGAAACAGACAGGTATCCGCTGTTACTAGTCGTAGAGGTTGCACAGCTTAGGATGTTTCCAAATTAATTTAACATGGAAGCATTAAAAAAGTGATGGTAAACAAAAGAAAACAAAAATAAATAAAATGGATGAAAATGAACAATAGAAAAAAAGGGGAAAAGACAATGTTAACATATCATGCTGGACATTCATGCAGTATTTGCCATTAAAATGCATTTTGGGATAATATTAAAAGATGTTATTTACTTAAAATGCAAGGAAAATATAGATTATTAATATAATGGCAACAATCTTTTCTTAGAATTTAAGTAATTAAAAATGCAATGTATTATGTAGAATTCCCGTAAGTTTTGAGGAAAGGTCTTATTAGAATCAGCAGAGAAAGAGCTAAGATGATTATTCTTTCCACATATTATCTTGAAAAAACTGCTACAGAAAAACCACAGAATAGCCGACAAGGTTACTTATTTTATTTTATTTTTATTTATTTTTTATGCCTCCATTTTTCCTACAACGTAATTCTCGGCGGTTTACAGGTTCCATGAAAATTACCTCTCTGCAATTAGTTTTAGAAGAGGCTGATGCTGAATCCTAGGGCCTTTTGCAAATAAGAACTTGTAAAACATGCTATTACGGATTGAAGATAATTTATTTTCAGCGCATTCTCTATTTTCTAGTTCTCACATTTAATTTTTTTTAAAATTCTGAAATGTTAAATGGCAGTGGTTAACCTTAAATGGTTTTTTTAAATTACTGAAGACAGTAGGATTGCATGTTTCTTTAGTGTTTTGATTTTAGAGAAAACAGAATTTTTCACAGAAAATCATTCCTAAACATATTTTCACCATTATTGTGGTTAAATATATTGGTTTTGGTCTACAGTGATGTTTTACAAAGTCATACTCACAGTATGCTTCAAGAGGGAAAATGGGAGAGAGCCAATTCCTGTTCCACTGTTGCACTATGCAGCATTACTCAATATTTAAGCACTGATGGAGGGTGAAATATATTTAAGCTTACTATAGAACTGATGAAATTGATAAAATCTTAGCAAAATTTGCATAGAGTATTTCTTTCACTGTTGCACCTTAAATATTAATTTGGAAAAAAACCCTCACAACCAGTGTTAGATACTAACGCAACTAATTATTTGATTACTTTAAAAAGACAGTTGACTTAAAGTCAAGAGTCCTTGTTTAAAACTGGAATAGGGGTGAGGGTAGGGTAGGCAGGCTATTCAACCCTGACAATCCTGAGAGGCTATAGGTGCATAATTTTTCCAGAGCTCCAAATTTTCCATCTTTGGTTCTAAATTAGCGGTATTTTCCAAGAAAAGAACTGACACACAATTGGGCCTCCTCCTGGACTTAGACATCCTGCTTAAAGAGGAGGTGACATCTATGGCCAGGACAGCCTTCACTCAAATTCAACTCATATACAATTGCAACCTTTCTTGGATAAAGGATCCCTTCTCACAGGAACTTATGAATTATTGTAATTTACTCTACATGACCTGCCTTTGAAGACAACTTAGAAGTTGCAACTAGTCCAGAATGCAGTAGTAAAGCAATTGTGGCTACATGCTCATTTGCCAGTATACTGGCTTTGTCACATGAGCTCCATATCTAACGGAATCTAGGAAATGGACCTTCACTGTTATGACTCCTGTTTTGGGGAATAGAGGTTTGGATGGTCCCGAGTCCTGCCTCTACAAGCCTTTAAGTGATTTCTGAAAACCTATTTTTCCCCAAGCTGTGATATAGGTATATAGGTTGAAGTATGTCTATTTGGTGTGCTATTCTGATTAGGGCATGTTTATTTTACTCTTACATATACTGTTTAATTTTTTAAAATATTATATGTTTTTAATCTGTACAATACTTTGTCATTGTCAAGTTAGAGGCCTTGTAACTCTAGATTATAAATAAATGAAGGATTTTAACTAGTCACTGCTGCCATCTACTGGCTATTTTACATTAGTAGGAATAATCACAGTAAACGAAGCTTCTCTCATTCCCAGTAATTTTCATGAAATATTTTTAGATTGAAATGCTTAAAATACTTAATAATGTGATTTCTTCCACTTTCAAAAGCTTTTCTATTGTTCATGGCACTCTGAATGGAAATTTCACATTTGCAGGAGTCCTTACATAAGTGTAAGAAATATTAAAAAATGCAACCAAGTGGAAATAGCTTAATTTTATTTCCATAATAGTCTTGCTATTAGAATTTCAAAACATATTGAAAATTTGCATTAACAAAGCAAAATGAAAGATATTGCTGAATTAGCACTTAAGACTTAATTAATAAAACTGACTATTGTTTATTAAATTGAAGAGTTAATAAGTTATTTTAAATTAAAGTAGGATCTAAAAACTAAACTTTTAAATTTTAAATATTCAATTTTGTTATGAAACTGCCTACCATAGGATTATGGTTCTTGGCCTCTATAGGCAGAACTGCAGTTATTTACTTCAATATTTTCCATTTCCTGGTACTAAGGATAATGAGAACCCTCATGAACAGATGGGAACCATATGTAGGTGCTCTTGCTCATGAACTACCTAGCTAAAATAATACTGAAAGTAATGACAATATTTCATATAAGGGATCAAAAATATTTGCCCTTGCAGAACTTACTAAGTATTAAGGACTAACAAACAAAGCAATGTTTACTTCCAAATAGAGATGCAGAAAATGATGCAGTTAATTATTATCCAAAGAAATCAAGCACAATAATTTCTGGTGTTTTAATGAAGGCTGAGATCTTCCTTTCAATTAGAATATCTTAACACATTTGAAAATAAGCCCCAGAGTTCAAAAATTCCAGGGGTAGGTAACATAAATATATATGAAATATATATATATATATTATATGTATGCATGAACAACAGGAACTAGAAAGGGACATTTATAATTATTTCATATTGACCAGGAATGTTACCGTTTGCAGTGAAATTCCCCATGTTTCTAATCTAAAATTTAAAAATGTCATAGCCAAATATTTGATACTGGGCCTATAGTCAATTTACCTTTGACTATTTTTTTCAGGTAACAATTTTTAAAGCAAACAAAATACGTACTTTTGAAACCAATGCTTAAAAGACTTCCTAAATGCTTCTAATGCTTAAAAAAATAGGAAATTATATTTTGTTTTTGAAAGTATGTCTATCATTCTAGATAGTTGTCTCCAAAATATATCCTTCATTTTTAAGATTCATATTAAATGAAATTAATCATTTTTGCATCCAAAATAAACTATTCATTAAGAAATTGGCTCATTCAAACAACTTGAACAAAAACAAATAGTAGTCACTTGTCTGAGATTGGTGGCTATGGAAATTGAATGAATGAATAAGGTAGTTTCCTGAAATGTTGCAATGCCCTCTTGTGGCATAGTTCTAATTTTTTGTGCTAATATATATTCAATGGTTAAGTATTTTACTTAAAATAGTTAAAAAAATTAAAAATTAAAGAAGAAAATATTGGAGATGCTTTGGAACACAGGCTTATAAGAGTTTTAAAATAAACTTTTAAAAAACTTCAAATTGAAATGTTGGTTTCATAAGAGGGGTCCTATCAGCAGAATTGGAGTCATGGGATGCTTCTACTGGAGAAAACGTTATGAGAGTTAATTTATATCCTTCCTTTCTGGTACAATCTCTTCAAAAGTTTCTCTGAACTCTGAAGTGGACTTAGCTAAAACCAGCTTCCTCCCAAATTCTAGTAAAAGCCTGTGCTGGATCATATGAATGGACAGGCCCATTCTTCATTCAATCAGTTACTTAGAAAAAGAGGAACAAAAACATTTATTTGGCAATATTTAAATTAGGAGTAGCAATCTTAAACAATCCGGATGTAGTAAAAAAACATCTGGGAAGTCTAGGCTGCCAATCCTTTTGCTGCACTGATTTTATATTTTAATGGAATAATCTTAAAAGTTTTAACTGATGAAATATAAAGAGATGCAAGAATTAGAAATCAGTAATATTATTCTAATAAAAAAAAAATTCTAAATCAGACAGAAGAACAATGTGTTCTGAGAAGTGTCCTAAGTTAACTGTAGTGATAATGAACACATATCAGGTACATGCATGAGTGAATAACTCAAGTTTCATGCCAATGTTTAATTGCACAAAGGACATCTACATGACATTTTGTTCTGTATACTTCTTACCCATGGGAGTATCAGGTGTTAAACCCATGCTCTGAAGCAAAGCTTCTGCTTCCCGTCTCTTTTTTTCAAGGTCAGACTCATCTTGTGCAGGAAGGGCATCTTTCTTCTGATCCGTCTATGTATTTTATTAAAACGAATATGTCATTTTACATCTTTATTGAATAAGATCGTTTTTAAAACAAAAATATTTGGTGATAATAAATCTGTAGTATTTTACTGAAAGTCTTACCTTGCTGTCTGGGCAAGAAATTTTATAGCAACAACCCTACTTGGAGGAAGAGAGAGATTCTTTTCTTTTACACTTGATATTTCTTTTCTCTTTTTATATTATTCTGCAATATGATTCAGTAATGTTAAAATCGATAATAGTGAGTGTCTTAAAAAATGGAGATAGAGAAAAAAGAGGGAGAAAGGACTGTATAAGTTCTAGCTGTTTTTTGAAAAGTAGAACCTAATAATTCAGGGTGTGCATTGTTTTTGAACACAGAGAAATGCAAATGTAGCATCTACAAAGAAGCAGTCACTTTAATGTGACTCATTAAAATACAGATATTCCATAGAATGGAAATAAGATATGGCTGCTTTAATGACAGAAGTACTACATGTTCCAAAATATCTATTCCAAATTGAATCTGAAACACTGCACAATCCTTAGTAGCCATAGTGAGGTAAGTGGGGACGAAACTATACCCTATAATTACAAGCCAAGGCAAACACTTTGAACACGTTATTCCTAAAGATCAATTCAGAAAAATAGGGGTCAGGTTCTAAGTTCCTATAGCAGTAATAAGAACTAAGATAGACCTGCAATCAATAATTTACTGATATACTGTAAATTAGTATTTGTATTTGTAACATACATGACCTAACAAAAATATATTCCAGGCCACCAGATATATTCAAAAACTCCTTCATACGACCTTTATATGGTGTATTGATTATAAGTAAAAAAATTGTTCCTAGCAAGTTCTCATGAATATTTAGAATAATTTTGTAAAAAAAAAAAAAGATAATTTTAGTATGGAACAAGACTTATTAACAAATTAATCTGTCCACATTCTAAAAATATATTTTCTTTTGGTGTGACATAGCAAATTTTATTATCCCACTCCTCAGTTTAGAAAAAATTGTTAAAATGCAAAAATCAAAAAAAGAGTTGAATGAAAAAAATAAAGACTCTTTATCTCTAGGTTCCTTAAAAATTACTCAATACAGAAGTCAGTGTGGCTCATCTCGGAAGTAAATTTCTGGTCAGGAAGTATACCACTAAGATGCATGATGATGTCAGTTTGGAAGTGTCACTAACTAAAGCTATTGTAAGATAAGAAGGCTTTTTGTAGAAATTAAAAATTGATAAGATTTCCTTCAATATTGGCCAAATAGAAATAAAAAAAAGAACAAAACTTTAGCAAGAAATACAAACAGATAAAAGATGAAACCCCACCACCGCTCCTGAGTATATTGCTAAACGTATTAATATAGCCAAATAAATACCTCAGAACATTGTCTAAAACTGTGAATGTAAAGCATACAATAACAGATTTAAAACTTTAAAGAAATTTGCAGAGCTCCTTGCATTTGTTTTTAATAGAGAAGATTCTTTATTTTTCCAATAAGAGAATCTTAAGAACTGAATCAAACGGAGCATAGAAATAGTTAGACCCTCCTTAACAAGTTAAGAATGAAAAAATACTGGTATAAAATGGTATGCACCTAGAACTCAAGTGTAAAACAAAAGTAGATACCTTCTAAACATAAATTTAGAAGGTATCTAATTTTGAAGATACAGTACCTTGGAATGAAGCCTTGGTTATATTTTATCAGAAATATTTTAATTATTGGTAGCAATGCAGCGATACAGATAAACAATACATATATTGAGCTATGTAAAGTCTGGGGAAGAAAAAATGATTCTGCGAAATTAGCGGTATTATTTATCTGATGTTTATGAAATATAAAATTGCTAACTGCATTCAAAATTTGACACACACTATTATTAACAAAAATTTCTAGAACGTTTTAGCATGTAAGCAAATTATCTAAGTGTAATTTGAAGAAAGAATTCTTACTTCCTTTTTCTTTCTTTCTTCTTCTTTTCTTTTCTTCTCCTCCCTTATTTGAGCCAAGCGTTGTTTCTTACGTTCTAACTCTGCCTTCAGTTCACTTTTATCAGACATAGTTAGAATCCTGTCAATAATATGAATCAAATTGCAAAATAAGTATTTTTCTATATGTGTATCTATTAAACTAAAAGAGGCTACAAAATATCATTCTTTGGCAATAATGTATGGAAGTTGGAACAAACTTTTGGCATCAAACTATAAACTGTAAACATATTTATCTCTAGATGAATTTAATAAAAAGGCAGAGAAGCTACATAAAAATCAGGAACAGAGAATCTGGGTGAAGACATATGAATAGGGAACATTCAACTTTTATTTAAAGAGTTTTTTTATAATGTTTCTGAAAGGCAAGCTAATATTTTTGCCTTTTATATATTCAGTTGAATTACTCTTTGCCATAAATTTATCCTTTTCCTTTAATACACACTGCAAAGAAGCCCTTACTATTAGGCAAAGATGTTAGAAAACTTCTTTGGGTCAACATTTTTAAGCAAATTGACTTAATAAATCATCCTTCCGGGAACTCAAAATGGACAGTTTCTTTCACCGTTTGTGCTTCTCCAGATTTTGAAATGCATTTATGTTGACAAAAATTATATATATAATATATATAAACATATATATTAAAGAAAACATGAAAACAAATCTTGCTTTTTTGTTGTAATATCAGGATAATTAAGAAACACCAGGACTATATATATTTGAATAAACAAACTGATTCAATCAATACAAAACGCAAAGGAGATAGATTTGTCTTCTCCCTCCTTTTCATCTTTCCACAGCACCAGCATGCATATTACACCGCTTTTGCGCGAGCTGCACTGGTTGCCGGTTGCTTTCTGGGTGCGCTTCAAGGTCCTGGTCATCATCTACAAAGCCCTATATGGCAATGGCCCAGGGTACTTGCGGGAGCACCTCCTGCCGGCTTCAGCTCCCCACCG
>JANHFR010001624.1:60019-70195 GCA_032468015.1 Mimophis mahfalensis | reverse complement strand
AAACTGGGCGGGCGGCAAGCGGGCCAGCATGCAGGGCGGGCGGTGAGCGGGCAGGGCGGGCGAGCAGGGGGCGGAGCCGAGCAGGCAGGGGGGGGCAGCAAGAGGGCGTTATCGTTGTGGGGGTGTGACCCCCCGAAAGGGTCAGGCGACCCCCGAAGGGTCAGGCGACCCCCAGGTTGAGAACCGCTGCTGTATAGGAAAGTAAACCAACATATATACATTATCTTATGTAGTGGCATTTTGCCATCTTTCTCACCAGCTGAAAAACAGAATCTTCAGCTACTTTTGGCATTTTAACTTTAACGTTAGTAAGTTGCCTGTATTAATTCCTAAACAACCATTGAGTGTTTAAGATTCAATATGTCTAACTAGCCATGGTTGTTATGCATTGTATTCAGATCCTGAAAGTATCATGACTCCTTGTGCAAACAGGATCTTTCTTTATGGTTCCTATAAATTGAAAAAGAAACAGGAATAGGGCGGTATATAAATTAAATTAATAAACAATAAATAAATAAACTAATGTGTCTAAGTGATGAATTCAGCTGAAACCTTTGTAATTCTAGGACAAAATCCAACATTGCCCAAGTAAAATATTCATGTAAGAGACTTCTCTGTTTATCCTCAAAATCCACTCAGAGGCTCAGGAATCAACCCAACTTAATAATATTAGATAAGAAGGAATTGCCACCTATTCTAACAGAGAAAAAAATGATTGTCACTCATCCTCTGCAATTTCCACATTCTACTTCAAATCAGCATACACTTTAGCAATTATTACAAGCATAGAACACTGTAGATTCTTCCATAGTTTTTATTGTAATATAAAAATAGTTACAAAATTTTTACTTTACAAAGTACTACAGATCCCACATATTGAAATGGATTTCCAAATATTTATACGGTAATATTGACAATATCCAAGTTTGCTTTTTATTAAAACTATACTGTTAATTCTAATATATAGTACAGCATGCATTCTTTTAGAGATGTGGATGACATATAGCCACTGATATATATATAAGACTGGTGTTTTTCAGCCTTGGCAATTTTAAGATGTGTGGTATGCTGGCTGGGGAATTCGAGATGAAGTCCATACATCATAGAAGTTACCAAGGTTGAGAAACATTCCATAAAACAATCTTTGGTGTCAATAATTCTGCTATGTTAGTTTAAAAATTCAAAATATAAAGAGTATTATAATGCACATTCTTCTTTCCCGCCGTCTTCTGGAGAGATTGGACTTTGGCAAGTTTTACATCTTCTACTGTTACCCAACTGAGCATTCAGGCTAATATGCTGAGAAGAACTCTGGCTTCTCTAAGGCTGTTATAGGAAATGGCTATGAAGATGTTTGGGGTGCGGCTTATCATCTACAGTAGAGCACTTCTCACCTAATGTTGAGATATCAACTCATCATCCTTCATTTTGGAAGTTGCAATTCCAACTTGTCCGAAAAGCAGGTCTCGGGAAGGTCACTGTTTCCTGAGATCACTCATAATGGCTCACAGTGACACTGCAACCAGCAGCAAATCAGGGTAGAAAAGACAATTTCCGGCTCAGAAACTTGGCAGATTTAACGGCTCACTTTCTTTTCCTGTCCACAATAGCAAACAAGTCAGGATAAGGACACTGACATGAAATATCTTCTTGTTTTTCTTTCAGAAACTAGTAATTTTCTGAGGTGTCACTAGAATGAATGTTTTAATTTACATTACAAATTAGAGTAAAAGCCACACCGATTTTGGAAGTTAGTTAAAACTGTTGAGAAAAGAGTACTGTTTAAAAAGGATCTTAGTTTGTTGCTGCAGTTTTGATCTTTTTCTCCAAATGAACTGCAATAATTCAAAAATTGGATTAGCTTCCCTAACATCCAATTACATATTCATGCAATACTGTCCAAAAATACATTTAGATGGTCTTTTATAGCAATAGCACTTAGACTTGTACACTGCTTCAGTGCTTTTACAGCCTTCTCTAAGCAGTTTAGAGTCAGCATTATTGCCCCCAACGGTCTGGGTCCTCATTTTACCAACTTGGAAGGATGGAAGGCTGAGTCAACCTTGAGCCTGGTGAGATTTGATCTGCCAAATTGCAGCCAGCTGGCAGTCAGCAGAAGCAGCCTGCACTACTGCATTCTAATCACTGCACCACCGCAGCTCATCCTCTGTAACAGGGCTGTCGAACTCCTGGCCTGTGGGCCGGATGCGTCACATGCTGGCCATGCCCACCCCCATTTAGCGAAGGGAAAAAAAGTCCCGATATGTCACGTGATGCCGCAATGACGTGAGTTTGACACCCCTGCACTATAACAATAGCTAAAGGCTTCCTCCAACAGCCTAGCCAGTTTTTATTATTAAACTAAAAAGTAAAAGTAGATGGCATTTTTAGCTTCAGTAATTTCTAAATAAAGTTATGGAGAGCAAAAATAAAATGCCATGAATATAAGCTTGTGTTTAACATCCTTGAGAAAATGTAAGCACTACAGATTTGGCATACAGCTGGCAATACCACAGAGGGCCAGTTTAGGATTAATGTCACCCGACGCTGTAAAAGGAGAATCATGTAGAAGAGATGGAAGAAACTGGGGGTGGAGTAAAAAGGGGGATCAATCTAGAATTCCTATATAGCCACAAGAGAACTAAGTCCAAGTTCCCACTCCCCCGAATGCTATGGACCTTTATCTAACTCTTACATGTTAGCTAAGAAGATTCCTGTGAATAGGCTTTTAGCAATAAGTTTAATTGAACCTCCACTGTGGACCTGATCTTTTGCACACCTCACAGATCAAAACCTAAAACATACAACTTGGACAACCCTAAAACACAGCATCGTCTCATAAAATGGAGGTTGAATGTCCCGATTATTTTCAATACTGTATAGTTTTTCTGAAGAAAGCTTGTTGAAATCTAAGCATAAAAGAAATGCTCTTCCTCCTCCTAAAAATAAGTAGTTTATTGAAATGTGTAGTAACTGTCACCAGTTCAGAAGAACTGGAATTTAATGCAACGGCTTCGGTTGTTCATTAAGGAAAATGAGATCAGAGAGATCAGAGAGAAGGCTTTCTCTCTGCCAACCATACACAATGCTGGCATGTGTATCCATGAAAAAAAATATTTCATTTTTTTCCTGCAACACTCCTGAATGTACATATGTTGAAATGGCGTTCTTTAAGAATAAGAGGTTAGAGTAACACAGCTTTAATTTAGTTAATTCTAGTTCAGGTTTAGTTGGGTCTAGAGAAACTTCCTAACAGTGAGGACAATGAACTCGTGGAATAGCTTGCCTCCAGAAATTGTGAGCGCTCCATCACTGGAGGTTTTTAAGGAGAGTCTAGACAGGCACTTATTTGAAATAGTGTAGATTCTCCTGCTTGAATAGGGGGATGGACTAGAAGACCTCCGAGATCCCTTCCAACTCATTCCATTCCATTCCGTTTTGTTCTGTTCCAGTTTGCATTACATTCCTTTATAATCTGAACAAACTGCAATCACTCCAACATAATATTTAATCCAAATAATGGAGATACTGTATAAAGCCGATATTCATTTAAATGTGGTTGTGCCAAAACAATACTGATCGCCTTATAGCAATAATGCCTGAGATTGCTGTGATATCAGAAGATGTGTTTGTATGAGAAGCTGGCACCTGTGTGAAAAAAGTGGTAATCAAATTATCATCCACACAACCACCTGCTTTGCCTCTTCCTTCCTTCTCTCTCTGGCCACCATAATCATAATATTGAACTGCAGAACTCACAGTTCTTCTCCCGTGCCAATGCAGAGCAACAATCCAAGTTAAGAGAAAAAGAAGAAGAATGAATTGTGGAATCAAATCATTCAGCTTTCCAAGATGGCCAGAAGTTCCATAGTGTTATGGAAACAAGTTTGAACAACATTTAAAAAGTATCAAAGGTTTTAGCCATTTTAAAGGTTTCAGCCATTTTAATCAATGGAGTTCTCCCTTTGTTCATAACTTTCTTCCAATATCTGAAATCTAATTGTTTATCTTCTTCTATCAGTCAAAATCAATGAAAATGTGTTTCATGTAGCTGACCTGGTGATAATTTCAGGGTTTCTATTTTTCTCAAAATTATCAAGAAATAATAGTGGCACTATATGAACATAGATACTTCTAAAATTAAACTCTTTACTAACTCTTCTCATTTATTCAGAAAATTCTAACAATATTAATAAGGCAAAGTATAGTGTGTCGAAGAGCTAGGGGAGAATAGGGAGAGTGAGTTTTCTTCATTGCAAATTTCCTTATATACTTTCTTTACATAGTTGATCTCTGTCCAGCTTCATCAGATTTGGGACTTCTTTTCCTAGCAGCTCCATCACTGTTGAACTCCAAATCTGGACTATTACAGTCATCATCACTGAGTCCTTCTCCAATTCTTTGATGGGTGTGGAAAACGTGTTCAACTGGGCGCTTCCAATGAGGCCTTGTAGCCATCCACAAAATTACAGCCCCATAGACAACAATCAGGACACCGAGAGCATTGACAAAAATAGCTTCTTCTGGGAAACTGCTGTAGGCAGGATTTTTCCTTCAGGGAAAGACAAGTTAAAATTAAGAAAACAATTAACAACGCCCAATTAGTAAATGTCATTGTTAAAAACATTAGTGACATCCAAATAAATACTTACAAAGCAAAAAAAAGTTTTTCTGTAATTCCCATTAGGGCTGTGGCAATCACTGTCCCAAAGATGAAAAGGCCTGAATATATGTGTATTGGCATAACAGTTGTCCGAAGAGAAGTGGGGGCAAAGGGAAGTAGGAAGACCACCAAGCCTAAAACAAGCTGATACATAGATAAAACTTAGTAAATGGCAATGGTATACATTATTTTAAAAACAAGCATGGAAATAAATCTTTATGAGGCACTGCCAAACTTGATTCTGAAATTATCTGCTGAAATCTTTTAAAACCCATGGGGTATTTCACACTTGTGGGAAGTTTACAGATAAAAAAGTAAAATGACATTAGAAGTTATGGTTAAAAACAAGCTAAAAATTAATTAAAGGGAAAAGGGAAAACTGTGTAAGCTAAAAGGCAGCCATACCTTCAGCCAGAGGTGGTATTCAGCCAGTTTCGCCAGGTTCCGGAGAACTGGTAGCGATAATTTTGAGAACTGGCAAATACCACTTCTGATTGGCCGACACCAGCAAATATCACCTCTGATTGGCCGAAAGCATGGCCACACCCACTAAGCCATCCCCACAGAACCGTTAGTAAAAATATTTGAATCCCACCACTGTCTTCAGCCAATCAAACCCAACCCCCATCCCACCCCAGAATTCCATAGCACTCTTGGACCCAAAGGGCAGTTGGCAAATCCTGGTCTTGAAACTTCTGGAAGGCCAGGAGTCCTATGGCTGAACAAAACAGAGCAAAGACTATTTTCTTTTTATTACTGTTATTTAAAAAAAAATCTTAATATTTCTTTTATTTCCTATTTCTTTCATTTATCTTAATGCAGTAAATGTTTATTTGGTGTTAATCTGTCAGTAGTATTCCCCACTAATTTTAACCATCTTAAATTGTTACTCTAGCCAGGAAGAACAGGTAGTCCTCGACTTACAACAGTTCATTTAGTGACCATTCAAAATTGCAACAGCACTGCAAAAAGTGACGTATAGCCGTTTTTCACACTTACAACCATTATAGCAACCTCGTGGTCATTTGATCAAAATTCAGTTGCTTGGCAACTGGTTCACATTTATGATGGATGAAGTGTCCCAGGGGCATGATCACCTTTTGCGACAAGCAAAGTCAGTGGGGAAACCAGATTCACTTAACAACTGTGTTAGTAACTTAAAAACTGCAATGGTACACTTAACAACTGTGGCAAGAATGGTTGTAAAATGGGGCAAACTCACTTAACAAATATTCCACTTAGTGACATAAACGTTGGGCTCAATTGTGGTTGTAACTCGAGGACTACCTTTAGGGTCATTTTTATCCACAATCATTTTTGGTCCATTCCTAAGAATGTGAATTCTCAGGCTGGAGAGGGGCTTGACACTAAGGAATAAGGAACACATTCACAGAATTGAGTGACTGGTTAGGAGTGGAACAGGACTACATTTTTATATTCCCAATCAAGCCCCCTGGCATACAGTACAAATAAACAGAAATAAATTGCATAGCCCTGTATGTAATAAAACATTATTTTGATACGCTGGGCTGCAAAATCTTGCATCTTATGAGCCACAGAATCAGAATAGAAACTCCCTAAAAATACTGCTAGTAAATTTGTGGCCTTCTTGGGCCACAATCCTGAAACTTGGGAGTGGCTACTAGCACCCGATCTACTGCCCCCTTTTTAAAAATGCGAGCTTTCTACTACAATGAGCAATTAGCTGCTTATTGGGGCAAGCTGCTCAAGACTACAATCATCCTTTTGGACACTATCCTTTTCTCTAAGTGGATTTAGAGAAGAAGTAAGGGTGTTTTGGATCTCCAAATTCTCTAGAAATAAACTACATTCCTCATCATTACAATGGAGCTCTTCTAAAGGGCAACGGCTTCCCCAACTTATATATAAAATTTTTACACTAAATGATATTTCTAGGATGCTCTGTAAAAATTATATGAAAAACTACAAAGGAAACACTTCTGAATACAGAAAGAGTTAAAAGGAAAGAATTAAATTTTTTTTAATAAGAATCAAAAAGTTCCTTATTAAAAATACTCAAAATAGAAAGAGGTTTTGTCTTTTGAGCTTTTGGGCTTGTGGTAGAGCTCATCTTCATGGAACTTCTCTCTAGAGGCTCCAGCGAAAGTCTGAAAGCTTGGAAGACAAAACCTCAGTCCCGGTCACCAACCCAGATTGGATCCTATAACATTATCCTGGGATATGTACAGTGGAACCTTGGTTCACAACCACAATTGGTTCCATAACTTTGTTGTGAACCGAAACAAATTTTCCCATTGGGTTGTATGAAAATACGATTGATCCATTCCAGACCCCTATGAACTACTGTATATTGTTTTTTTAAGATTTTGAAGCACACAATATGCCACATAACGTACTCTAACAGTAACAGCCTGCTCCTCCCACCTGCAGCTGACTGGCGCTGACTGACAAGCAGCCGGAGCACCCACAGCTGACTGGCGCTAAGAAGAAGCGGCTGGAACAGGAGGAGGAGGAGGATGCCGGCTATGGCTATTTTACCAAAAAAATGGCGCAGAAGGAAAAATTGCAGCAGCTGTGTTTGGTTGCCAACCAAGGATTTGTTCACGAACCAAGTCAAACATTTAGCACATTTTTTGGTTGCGAATTGATATGGTTGCGAACAGAAGCGGTTGTGAACTAAGGTTCCACTGTACGAGTATATTCTCCTTCATTCGACAAAGGTTAATTTATCGAGTTGTAACGTTTATGTCTAAGAATTTCAAAATAAAAAATCCTTCCTTAACATTAATGTATACACAGCACATTTTAAATTGAAGTTAAAATAAACTTATTCTCTTTTTAAGTATAGTTTATAAATGACATCTAACCTGTAGAGCATAAAGAATTACAGCAGTCAATCCAATCCAGCTGTGTAGACTGTACATGTTAGGAATCCCCTTAGCATTATGGAAATCAAAAACAGCCACCAGGGAAATAATAGCAAGTGTCAGAGCAACGGTATGTAACCCCGCATGGATTAATTTCATCAAAAATTTGCTGCATTTCCAAGTCCATGGTAACCTGTATACAATAATTGCTGAAATTGGGAAATAAGAAAGAATTCTGAAGGTTAAAACAAAACTAACTTTATTAGGAACACTAATACTATTCTTGCATTATTCTAATGACAGATGACACTTTTGAGAACTTCTTTCAACAAATAAATCATGCTTTCTCATTTTACTGTATCTCTTTTCTGCGGGAAAGAATTCAGGTTAATTGGAAACTAAAATATTGACACACCCCCTTTTAAAAATGATCTTGTCTTAGAAGAAAAAGGGTATGTCTCAGAGACAGAGCGATCAAGTTTTCTACCTAAGATTTTGGAGACTGACTGGCAATCATGCTTGATTAAATAGATGGCCTGACTCAACACACTGAACAAAAACCTTTTCTGTTTGTTTTTTTAAATTAAAATCCCTGGTTTAGTGTGCTCCTTCTAAATCAGATTCAACCAATAAAGTTGGCTCTTGTTTATATATTCTGGGGTGGTTTACAAATCTTGAATTGTTGGGATTGACAAACCAGAATCTCCGATTGTGACAATTTACCAAGCTGTTTGGGTGAAATCAGCTATGTGCACATTGGAAATTAGACAGCACATCCATCTTTCATAAAACATCAACAAGGAACTCTGTTAAAAAAAACAACTGGTCCACATTTCACATTAAAAAGGCAGAAATAGGCACTTTCTATCTGCATGATAACCTCACTGGACTATGGATAGTAAGTAAATGGCTACATTCTAGTAGTGGATAGGGCCAGAAGAATTTATGGGGGCTTTAGGGGAGAAATAAATGGCTTAAGCTTCTGCAAATAAGTTCCTTAAGACAACATAGTGAAATATGCAAAAAAAGGAAGGAAAACTGAGTTTACTCACTGAGAGGAGGGTTCTGGAGTAGGGAGCTGCAGAATGGAATCTGATGAATCACTGTCAAATTTATGAGGGTGAGGGTGGGGTTGCTCTTTTACCTCACTTTATTATTTTTATAAATAACTCAGGGTGGCAAATATCCCTAATATTCTTTTCTCTTATTTTCCCCACAACAATCCTGTGAGGTGAATTGGGCTGAGAAGGACTGAATAAAAGATCTATTTCATGGAGCCTGTATGTCACAGAATGACGTGAGCACATTATTTTATTTATCTTCTAATTAGGCCAGTTAAAAAGTTGAAGTGGATTTAGCAGCAGCGCATAACATATTGGTCATAATACACGAGTAGGTAGACATTAAGATAACCTTCTTGGTAATAAAAAGAAAGGACCAAAGTGTTCCATCTGGACTAATACGTATTTTCTAAGAGCCATATCTTTAAATATTTACTAACATGCACGTTGCCTGTGCCAGGGACTTCTGCTACAGAAGTCATAAATCTGTCCCCAAATTGAATATCCTGGAAAAAGGGTATAATATTGACATTTGACAGAGTTTAAGTTAACTGCATACACTCCAGTTTCATAGCTTTTCCCAAAATGAAAAAAACCCACTCAAACTGAAGGGATAATCTTATGTTAAAATCTTTAAGAGGCTGATAGGAAAAAAGGCGGTTTTAAATACCGTTTGTATTTTGTTAACAAATCCTATTTTGATAGATCAGCCATTTGCCTTTTATTAGCACCACTGTAATATAGTGGAATCTCAGTTCGCGAACGCTTCTCTTCATGACATTCGGTTCCTGAACCAGCTGAGTTTTGAATCGGTTCACAACTCAAAACTCGGCGAACAAAAATGGTGCAGAAAGATTCCTATCTGCGTTCCCCCTTCTGCACATAAGCAGTGTGTGTAGCTTCAGAACCTGACCAAATCGGTTAGTAACTGCAGTCTGGGAACGGATTGCACTTGTGAACCGAGGTTTTACTGTAAGTATTATATAAAGAAGCATAATACGATTTACAACTATTCATTTAACAACTGCTTGAAGTTACAATGGCACTGAAAAAAAACAGACAACTAGTCCTCACTCTTAAGACTGTCGTGGCGTCACGGTGATCAGTGATGATCAAAATTCAGGCACTTGGAAACCAGAAAGTATTTATGATAGTTGCAGCATCTTGCAGCCATGTGATTGCTATTTGCAACCTTCCCAGACAGCTTCTGACAAGAAAAGTCAATGGGGGAAGCCAGATTTGCTTAATGCCGTGCAATTCACTTAAAAAATGCAGTGATTTGCTTAACAACCATGGCTAAAATGGTTACAAAATTGGGCATGACTCACTTAAGAACTATGTTGCTTAGCCACAAAAATTCTGATTCCAATTATGAAATCTGTACTTCCTAGTTATATATATAAAGTCTTACATAAAAAAATTAACTGCTTAGCCATTTTTCCTATTCTCTTGTTTTTTACAACTCAGGAGCCTCTTTGTTTTCACAATCATGCTATGCATTTTTCCTTCCATTAACTTGTGCAGATAGATTCTATTGTATAAGTATGGCACTATGTTCAGTGCTTAAGAATTATATATTTACAGTCATCTCCTGTCTAGTATG
>JANHFR010001624.1:0-10216 GCA_032468015.1 Mimophis mahfalensis | reverse complement strand
TGTCCAATATGCTACTGGGGAAGAGCAGAGGGCTAGTACTAGTAGCACCAGAAAGAGTGAAGCAACTGGGCCAAAGCCAAAAGGATGCTCAACTGTGGATGTATCTCGTGGTGAAAGGAAAGTCCGATGCTGTAAAGATCTATATTCCATAGGAAGCTGGAATATAAGACCCACAAATCAAGGCAAGCTGGATGTGGTCAAACAAGAGATGACAAGACTGAAAATTGACATCTTAGGAATCAGCAAACTGAAATGGACAGGAATGGGTGAATTTAATTCAGATGACCATCCGGTTGTATATACTACTGTGAACAAGAATCCCTCAGAAGAAATGGAGTAGCCTTTATATCTATAAAAGAGAAGTATTTGTTGTCGGTGTTTGTGGGTATGTCCTGAATAGGCTCTTTCATTTGTGCACCAAAATGGCCCAAACTTCACAGGCACCTACTTTGAATTCCGGAGACAAGCACTGGGGGGTCAGGAACACAATTGACCAGTCTTTGTCCCTAAAAAAGGGTGCCAAAGTGGACACACCCATGGACATTGCAGTGGCAAGCTCTACTGAGCATGTGCAAATGGTTACTACACAAGGCATGCAAATCGGAGACTCTCCAGCCAATAGAAGAAAGGCATGCAAATCAGAAGAATGCTGGGAATTGTAGGAACAATGGCTGGGGCGGCAATGGCCTTTGTTGCCCAGCTCTCTCTCCTCCATCCTTGCTGAGGCTGCAAGGAGGACACCTGGCTGAAGGCATCATGGGTCAACGGGGTTTGGTGGTGGGTCCTCTGCAAGTTTCCTACCTACAGCTGGAGTTGGGGGAGGTGAACATGGGTGCTTGGAGAATGAGGACACTATGGGGCACACCCCTTTGCTATGGAGTTTCCGGGGAGGAAAGCTATGACAAATCTAGACAGCATACTAAAAAACAGAGGCATTATCCTGCCAACAAAAGTGCATATAGTCAAAGCTATGGTTTTCCCAGTTGCAATGTATGGCTGTGAAAGTTGGACCATAAGAAAGGCTGAGCGCTAAAGAATTGAGGCCTTTGGAGGAATGTTGTTCATGGGGTCACGATGGGTTGGACAACAACAAATAACAACTAACAACAACAAATCAACAGCACAGACCTTCAAGTTTCTATATTCTGCCATATCTCAAGACTTAAAATGGACATCTAACACCAAAAACATCATCAAAAAAGCACAACAAAAAATGTTCTTTCTGCGCCAACTCAGAAAGCTCAAACTGCCCAAAGAGCTGCTGATTAAGTTCTACAGAGGAATTATTGAGTCTATTATCTGTACCTCCATAACTGTCTGGTTTGGCTCTGCAACCAAACAAGCAGACATAGACTTCAATGAATAATTAAAACTGCCTTCCATCAAGGACCTGTATACTGCACTAGTCAAAAAGAGAGTGGTGAAAATATCTACAGACCCCTTACATCCTGGACATAAATAGTTTCAATTTCTACCCTAAAAATGACGCTATAGGGCTCTGCGCACCAGAACAACTAGACGCAAGGGCAGTTTCTTCCTGATTGCCATCACTCTGCTAAAAACTAATTTTGATAATGCTGTCAAATTATTACTAAGACTGCATTAATTACTCTTCTCTTCCTTTCCAGTACCTATCTTCTTTAATATCTATATTATTTTTATTTGTATGATTTGATTGCTTGTTAGTAACCTATAATTATCACTAAGTATTGTATCTTATGTTTCTTATGACTCTGAATGCATTTTATGTTATTTTAGTTGTATCTTATGATTCTTGAAGACTCTTGATTAATGTATTTTATGCTATTTTTCTTCTTATGTACACTGAGAGCATACACACCAAAGACATTCCTTGTGTGTCCTATCACACTTGGCGAATAAAATAATTCTATTCTATATTTGTTTATACAAGTAATGAATAGAAAAATAAATATAATTAATATTACAGTTTGATATTATTCTCTAAATTTTTCTGTGGTTTTTACTGTAGTGTTTAATGGTTTGGGCACTCGGTTTATATGAACTAATTGGGTATTTTTACAGAAATGTTCTTTTATCTCCAAATAGCCAAAGGCAATTTGATGAAACATTGCAGCTGGACTGACCAGTTTGGGGACAATTATCAAAGTTGGATTGGAATGTTCTTAGTCTCATTCATTCATTCGTTCATTCATTCATTCAATTTTTACAGCTCCCTAACACAAATCAAGTGTCTCTGGGTAGCTTACAATTATAAAATTATAAAACAATTAAAGAACATGAAAAAAAATTCTACCAAATAAATAACTAAATATAGTCAGCAGCCATGATGATTAATCAATCAATCGTGTTTTCTTCTAAAGATGGTTAAGACTTTCACATTAGCAATTTATAACATCTCTCAGCTGCTGTAATGATATAAAGCTTATCTGCATTAGTGCAATGTATCACCCCAGTGATAGGTTGGTAGTGTTATAAATTGCCAAGGGGAATATTCTCCAAGAGCCGTCCACGTTTCTTTAGGATATACTGAATTTTCTTGCTTCTTCAGGCTGTCATGGCTCTCAGTTCTTGAGGGTGATGCATTAGCATCAACTTTACCATAAAAGACTGCTGACTTGCATGAGGCCCCTGTTTTTAAGCAGATGTGTTATAAATCCTTCTTCTCATGCTGTAGTTTGTGGGGGATTCTAACTAGCAAGGGTTTTCTTTATTATTATTTTTTATTATCTTTAAAGAACTATTCTTTGAGATTTTGAGGTGAGACCAAATTCATATATGTTTCCATCATATGTAACGTTAGCTATAAAACCTTGTGAGAAAAGGGAGAAAGAAAAGTGTCTGCAATCAAGATTTTTGACTCCAATGTGACTGAGTTTTGAATTTTATGCATTGGCTGATATGCATTTCTAAAAAGAAATTCAGATGGTGCAAAAACAAAGTTTCCTAAGAATTATTTCCTCAGTTGTAGGGTCAGTGAGTGAAAGAATTGTGACATTCTAGAGAAGATGTGTGACTCTTACATAAATGATTATTAAACAGTTACTATATGAGTTAAAGGGTAGCAATGGCTACTTAAAGCCAGACCTTTTGGATGCTGAGTTTCTAAATAGCTAACCAGCCTTGGGCATTACTGCTTCATTTGCTGCATTGTGGGTAGAAGACTGTAATACTAGTTAAAGCCTGTTCCTGCCTTCTGGGCAACAGATAAGGATGAGAACACTATAGCTTTGATCTGATTGTCACATGGATTTCCTGAAAGAGTATGTTTTATTGAAACATTTACCAGCTCCTTTTTGAACTCGTCAGGGCAGTAAACAGTCCAAAAGGGGACACAGACTTTCTCCTACTCTCCATGTCAAAAGAAGAAAAAGAACTTATGTTGAATTGAGGTTCACTTTCTGGAATGGCTACAGCAGCATTAGTAGATGTTACTCTTCTACTGTAGATACCAGAACACATGTGAAACCACACATGAGAATAACTTTAGGATTTTTCTGTTTTTAATTCTCTTGTTTTTTGAATGTATATTGTTTTTAATTGCCCTATTCTTCCCCCCCCCCCCCCTCAAATGCTGTTTGAGGCTGATTGAAATGGCTGGAGAGCAGTAAAAGGGGTGTGTGTGTTATTAGTGCTGCCATCTAGAGGTAATTTTTGTTTTTAGAAGTCATGGTTGATGTTTAGCAGGGAGAAAGTGGTGCCAGCTGTGACCTTGAAGCTTTGAAGCTGGGAGATTGTTATGTCTCTGAAAGCTAGATGGCCACCAGCTGCAATTTTGAAAGGCTGTTAATATATCCTTTACTGAAGCTTTTTGTGGATGCTGGAGGTTGAAGGAGTGGAAAGGTGGCACTATGATCTTTGTTTTCTGTACATTCTGATCTCTAAACACCCCCCCTGGCAATAAAAGGAAACTGGCTTTCCCCCCCCCCAATTTTTCAACCTGCTTGTAGGAGCTGTTTAAATACAAGTCTTGTAGTTCTTTTTTGTTTAAGGAGGGAATTTGTGCCTCCTGTTATTTTATTCTTTTATTTTTTTCCTTTTCTTCTCCTCTCATATCCTCCTTTTCCTTTTGTGTGGTTTTCCCTTTTTCTCCTTCTCCCTTTTTTTGGTGGTAGGAGTTTTGATCAGCTTGTTTTTCTTTTTGGTGGTTGTTGATTTTTTTATTGTCTTTTTTTTTTGTACTGGAAACTTCTGTGGCAATTATGGCAAGTCAAGAGCAACTGGATCTTAAGACAATGATGCAAACATTGATGCAGACCTTTGACCAAAAATTTGACATTTTAAACGATGCTATAAGAGGCGTTAGAGAGGAGCTCGGATATGTCAAAAAGGATGTATCCAACATGGAGGAGAAAATAGAACAGTTACAACATACAGTACAGAAGAATGAACAGAGAACTAAAAAGATGGAAGAGAAAGCCGAAAAGATGGAGAAAAAAATCGAGAATTTTGATCTTAGACTTGCGCATTTAGATCATGAGAAGGACAAGGGTATAGCGACGTTGGAGATGGATCAAGCAGAGCATTACCTTAGATTCGAAAACATACAAGAGGAGAAAGATGAAAACCTTATAAAGATAATGACTGGTATCCTGGCTGGGATACTAGATATTAAGGAAGATAAGGTGATAGGAGAGATTGATGACATCTTCAGAGTTTATATTCAATATGCAGTGAGAAATAAGCTCCCAAGGGAGGTCTATGTGAGATTCATTAAGAAGATAAGGAATGAGGTGTTGCAGAAAGTAAGAGATGAATCTCAGAGATATAAGGAGAAGGAGATAACAGTCCTAAAGCAGATCCCAAGGAAAATCCGAGAGAGAAGAAAGGAATACTTATTTCTGACAAAGCAACTGATACGATATGGAGTGAATTTCAGGTGGCTGATTCCAGAAGGAGTAGTGGTGACTTGGGCATCAACGAAATATAAATTAGATACAGTTGATAAGGCTCAGCTTTTCTATAAAGACTTTATACAATCAGCAGAGACAAGGGGGACAGACAAAGGCGCTGAAGAGATGCAGTTGGAAACAACGCAAAGTGAGGAGGAGACCCCACAAACAGAAATACAGGAGAGCAAGAGACAGACATAACATCAAGAGCAAAGCCAAAGAAAGCAAGAGAGATAAGAACAACTAGAGCAAAGAAAGTTATTTATAAGTAATAATGGAAGGGTAGTTAAAATTGATATCAATAAATATAAATGGACTGAATTCGGCAATAAAAAAGAAAAGGCCCTTTAATAAATTACAGAAACTAAAATTTGATATAATTTGTCTACAGGAGGTACATATTAAAAAGCAAAATATTAAACTATTGGAATATCCAAAATTTGGAAAGTTATATGCATCACTGCTGCCACAAAATAAAAGAGGAATGGCACTCTATATAAGAGATACAGTCAAGTCTAAACAAATTTTTACAGATGAAGAAGGAAGAATAAGAAGCCAACATTGATGGTAGCTATATGTGCACCAAATAATAGGCCGGATGACTTTTATAGAAACCTGCATGGAAAAATAACTGAATTAGAATATGAGAATATATGTGTGTTGGGAGACTTTAATGCAATTACTGATGCCAAAATGGATTACAAGACGGAAACCATCAGAAAGGAGAGAAAGACTCTACCAAAAGCTTTCTTCTCGATGTCAGAGGAACTAGGAATTCGCAATGTGTGGCGAGAAATGTTTCTGGAGAAAAAGGAATTTACATTTTATTCCATTAAACGCACTTCATGGTCTAGAATTGATATGATCTGGATGTCGGCTGACTTGCTAGCCCTACCTATCTAAAAGACTACTTATGTTAAACTGTTATTTGATCACCATAATGCTCAGTCTTGGTGGGGAGAGGTGTTAAGTATTGTATATAGTATACATAGTTGTCAGTTGAAGTTCTCAGTCTGGTCCTCTGTTGGATCAGGAAAATACTTTCTCCTGATTGGTTGTTTGGCTGATCAGTTTCCTATAAAAGGAGCTCTGTCAGCCAGGGAATTTCAGTTGTCTCACAGGCAGTATTGACTAAAGAGCTGGTAGAAATCACTCTGGCCTAGCATGCATTCTTTGCCCAGAACTTAACAGTTAATACACCCATTGTAGCCAAAGTAGCTCCATTATCTTCTGGTACTTATATTATTATATTGAGCGACTCAGGGGGCAAAGAGGTTTCTGCTACAGAACTTGATGGCATAGCCTCTTCTGTCCAGATCTGACACAGTATCCTTTGGTTTCAGGTCACAGGTATCTCAGAAGAACAGTGAATTGGAAGACTGCGAATCACACTTTTCAAATGTCAGAAGGTTTCTGATAGCACTTCTTGGACTAACACATTTTATTAAATGATGTAAACTTTCATGAGAAATTGTATGCCTTTTAATAAAAGGTGTAAGTTTGGGGGAAAAAATGACCCTGTACTACTACTGATTTTTGGCTAAAAGAGCTCTCCTACAATATTTTTAAGTGTGTTCATTATAATGAAGACTCCAGGAAAAAAAACAACAACTAAGTTTGAAGGAGTGAAAATATGGCAGGTTCCCTCATTTGGGGAAGCATCTTTAAATGCTACAATCTGAAATTTAGAGGTGTGAATGGATTTTGTGGGAGAGAGACTGCCCTTGTCATTGTTTTTGTTGAAAGAGAATGTCATTTCAATTGCTTCACTACATTGACTGCTTTAGCAAAGGGACATATTGAGGGGGGGGGGATTGAAATGTGTATGCAGAGCCACATGCTTTTTATAGAGGCAATTCAAGATTCCTTGTTTAGTTAAAATAGTGGGGTAGTGGAGCTGGAAGGGCTGCCATATACAGTAGGGGCTCGGAGTTGCTGCCAGGTGAAACAGACATTAGTGAATCATAACAACAGATTTAATGTGAGTACAGATTTACAATCCCATAAACTGGCATTTTGCAAAAATTTGGACCGCTTCTCATTTATGTGGTTTAAATCCTGTGTTCTGATCTTGATGAAGCTTTATGCATTTCCATCCATTTCCAGGATGAGGGAAAGAGTCTTTTCAACTCATTGGTGGCATTTTGCTTTTGTTGTTTTTTTCGAAGAAGAAGATGGGGAAACGTGAATGTGGTGCTGTGACCCAACCCCCATTAAAAGGGCGAAATCCTGCACAGAAATGCAGTACTGATCTCTTATTATTTTCACACATCCATCTAGCAGCATCTACAAGTAGCTTCCCCAAAGTAGATTTATGTTTTTATATTAACTTATATGTGTAATTTTTTTAAAAAAATTCTTATGTACAGGTAAAATACACAGTGTGTTCTTTTTGGCTGGCTTAACTGAAGCGCCAGACTTGCTTGCTTGATGTCTGCAAGTAAACAGGAAGAAAAAAACTGATGATAAATGAGATTTGGATATACTAAAGAAAGTTTGAGAAATGTATCAGCTGACAACTGGGAGCATATAGATACTCCTTGTAAATACTGTACCATGTTTAGCGTTTTCTTCTTCAGATGTCCTGTGTTAATGACTAAAAAGCCTACAGGACTTTTCAATAAAAACCTTTCTTCTGATAATTTTATCAGATGCTGGTAAACTCTGACCACAATCTTGTCATCATCCCTAACCACATCATCATTGGTGCCTGCCAATTTAAACCCCTCAATTGCTTTAGCTCTTTTATGAATACCTAATAAAAACAGTTCTAATGTCACGCATGACATTCTGGGCAACGGTACTTTCAAAATAAATCTGATGTAGCTAATAAGGAGGCCCCAGTCTTTTGTCAGACGTTCTTGGCAATACGTGGGAGGGCATTCAAAGCACTGCTGTTCTGATCAGTAAATTAACCCTCTCTTTTTCCCAGGCTCACATGACTTCTTTGGAGGCTCTGTCGTCTGTTTCTTTGTACATCTGCATGAACATATTTAGTTTTGCTGGGAAAAATACAAAGTGGACTGGAATTTTTGTATACTCTTATGAAATTCCAGGGCTGACTATTAACCTTATTGTGATGCTGTTCCTGTCCTACAAATCACACAGCCATATCAATACCCAAGCATTTTAATTTGTTGTAAATCAATTTTTAATTAGTTGTATTTATTTAGGGTATTGGTTTCTGCTTTGCCCTGAAATCTTAGCAAAAAGACAAAGGGCAAAATAAATGTAAACAGAACCCTTAAGTGAGAACATTGAATAAAATAATGTGAAAGTAATATTTAGTTTGTTGCCATTGCAAATATGTTTTAAACCAAAATGTGTTTCAGATTTCTGATGTTTGTAGATTATAGGACACATGGATGTCTACTGTATTGATAGCTATTGTACATTAATAAGGAATAATATATTAGATAATAGCATTGTGTTCATGCATTTTCTTGTAGGCTGGATAGCAATAAAAATAATTCTCTATCCTGAGAAAGGTACTAGCTTAATTTCTATGGAGAATAGAATAGCACAAGTTTTTAAGTACACTTAAAGTATAAATATATGATAGCAAATTGGATTTTCTCAGGTATATAGGACCAATCTTCAATCATTTCAGATGGTCAGGGGTAAGGGACCACAAAAATCGTAATCTAAAACTTGCTTCTGAACCACCCAGTGAGTTTTGAATTTTAATTAAGTTCCCTTGGCCTACTGATCGGTGTCCTTTAATTATGTGACTTAGGTACACTTAAGAGTAACCGCACACTAGTGATGGCCACCCTTTTGTACTCAGTATGTCAGAAATGTTAAAAAAGCTTAACTTAACTCTGCTGGTGTCTCACCCACTGTTGTGTCCATGCCTCAAACACACAGATCAGGACTCTTTTTTAAAGCAGAGAGATTTTATTTGTTCAAATAGCCAGAAGCCTCTGGGAAGTCTCCTCCCTTTTCCAGACAAAACATTAAGTCTCCCAGTAAGAGGCAATCACTCAGGAACTCAGATAAGCCTGAACGCAGATACTCGTTGGAGAGATTGAAGATCCGAACAGGAATTCAAGACAAACTATGATGGAAGCAACACAAACCACGACACTCCAAATCTCCCAGTTCTTCTCTGCGAAGGCTGCCTGCTACTACACCCCTTTTAACTCCCATGAGGGTGTGGCCAATCACCAGTCAGCTGTAATTTTCCGGTGTTGTTGTACCCTTCTTAATTGCCGACGTGTCCTTGCATCAATCAGGGCCTCCTTTCCACTGCTATCAGAAGCCAAAGGCTCCTGATACCTAGTGGATGGTCCAGGTATGAAATCAGCAGCTGGTTCCTCCCCTCCCTCCAACTCTGGCTCCAAATCTCCTTCGGAGTCGGAATTGGAATCAGCTGCCAGATCTGCAGCTCACTGCTGAGCCACAACACCCACCTCCACCCCTTCCCCCGGGCCAAAAGGGAAACAAATCATAACAAAGTGTCACTTTCGATAGTGAGATGGGATGGCATGTGAATTTAATAAATAATGAAGTTATAAAATATTTTTCAATTTGTCTCTGCCTCTCAGAAAAAAAGGTTGCTCCATGTCATGTGAGGCCTGGAAACGTCAAAGAATGCTCTTGTGGAGCCTCCGAAAAGAGCGGGAAAGCAGGTCCCATTCTCACAGACTCCAACAAGGCCGCAAACGCAGCCTCTAAGCCCGTCACCAAAATGACACCCTGTGCTCTGGCTCCAATAGAAGGGACAAATATCATGCAACACGTATGCAAGATTCAAGCAAGTGCAGGCAAGGTGCTAGAGATGAAGCACCCCCGCCCCCCCCGGGAGAGGGCTTGGGAAGATGCAGCAGCAGCGGGGCCAGGGAGAGTTGCAAGGAGAATGCTGGTGCCACTGGTGTACACAGCTGGTTGTTGTGTACCTCGCTCCTACCAGGCTTACAGATGTGGCAGGAGCTTACACATGTGGCAGGAGCTGGGTACGTAGTGGGAGAATTCTTGGCTGGAGCAGAAGGTGAGGGAGAGAAAGCAGAAGAGTAGGATGTAGATCGGCAAGAGAGGACAAAAACAGGAGCAAAGAAGGAGGAGCATCTCCATGCATCACAGATTACTGGTGGCTGAAGAGGAGAAATAAAACCAGGCTGGATACTCCAAAACACACAAAACCTTGAAAGTGTTGAAGGAAGAGCCAGAGATTTGGTCAATAAGATGCTGAGGTCAAGAAAGTAGCAGAAGTCAGGAGCAAGGATGCTGGATGCTGGTTGAGTTCAGCAATGGAAGGCAGTCTCTGCATGGTTTAAATCAGCGTTTCTCAACCTTGGCAGTTTGAAGATGCGTGGACTTCAACTCCCAGAATTCTGGGAGTTGAA
>JANHFR010001623.1:126254-141324 GCA_032468015.1 Mimophis mahfalensis | reverse complement strand
AGCAAGAAATGAAAGAAAAGAAAAAAAGGAGAAGAGCAATAGAAAAGAAAGAAAAAAGTATACAGAAGTGGTTTCCTATATTCTTCACAGCTGTTATAAGTACAAATATATTTTGACCTTTTTCTATAAAGTTACATTGTTTTAATATTTTTTTTCTGTTATCTATCTATAATCTATCTTCTTTCTATAATGATAATGAAATTATCAAAACCATAAGTGACAAGTTCTTTTCTTTTTTTTTTTACACAAGTCCATAAGAGACTTCTAGTCACTAATGAATGTAGCTAATGTATTTTCTTTAATTATATGTTTAATTTATCCATTTCAGCAAAATATGCCAACTTCAACAACCGTTCCTTCATAGTGGGTAGTGTCAAACCTTTTCATCTTTTTGCACACAGTTAATCTCACTGCTGGGGTTGTATATTGAAACAATCTTGCAGGACCCTATCTGTGTTGGTTACTGGGGCCAAAGGTTTACTCTTCCAAGCTTTTGAGCAAGTGCTGGATTGATGATTTTAAAATGAGAATCTTTCTGTTGCAAAGGAAAAGAGACTTAATAAAACATATACCAAAATATTTGCTTGCTTTAAATATCAGATAATTCACTCCACATGCTCTGTAAGTACGAAGGGCAGACAAATAATTTTGTGACAAAATAGAGTGAATGTATATTTCAAAGTCATTGTCAAGATTTAAAAAAAAATCTTATATCAAATCTTCTATCTGTCTGTTGAGATGCTCTTCTTGCTGACATATTTGAGTGCTTAACATTTACACAGTAGCATTCGAGAATATTGAAATTAAAAGTACATTAAAAATCAATTTACTTTTTGCCATTCAACCATAACAAAAGACTAGGAGCACTCAATGACAAAGCAGGTAGCAAGCAAAAGGAAACCTTTTCATGGTGTGTGACAGGTGTAAGCTATAGGAGTTTTTAGGCAAGGATTGAGGTCAAGAATATAGGTAGAAAGATTTGACAGCAATATAAATATTCAGGCATCAAATTCCAAAGATTCTATAACTATAACTATCACCAGAAGCCACATCCCATCTAGTGAAAATATTTCTTCCCGCTTTGGGGAATTCTCCATTTTCTAAATATGGGCATTCCAGCTTCCTTTGATTCAAGAAGAATTCTGTATGCAAAAGCAGGTCAGAGTCTGTGACAGAATGTCTCCAAATCCCAGAATGAAAGAAAGGAGCAAAACCTCCCAAGAGAGAGTTGGACTTTACAGAAAGAGATTAGTCTAGAGGAGAGAGGAAATGTGAGAGAGAGACTCAGAAGTTGTTCTGGAGAATAATAGAGAATCTATATATATAAAACAGAAGTGTGGTGAGGTGTGTGTATGTGCTCTATATGCTCCTACACAGAGCAACCAATCTCGCCCAAACTTGGCACATACATACTTTGGCATTTCAAGATCAGCACGGGGGTCACAAAAGTCTTTGAGGGGTCTTCCCCCCCCCCAAAAAAGGGGACCAAAATGGACATTTCATTGCCCAACAGACCCTTCATTTGCAAGCTCTACTGCACATGTGCAGAGGGTTACCAGGCAAGGCATACAAATCAGAGGCTACCCAGCCAATAGAGGCAAGGCATGCCAATTGGGCAAAGAATGCTGGGAATTGTAGTCTGCAGCATTGTCATAAATACCAGGTAAAGCCAGGTTATCAGCTAGCTTTTTTTTTATAAAACAATGTATTGTTTTATATGATGCCAGAGAAATTATCTAGAATGTATGTGTCCAGCCTATGCCTGGCTCGCCATCGGAGAGGTCAGTCACCTGTTGCCCTAGTGCAGTCTTCCTCCAGCTGTGTGGTTACTTCTGCAAGTGCCAACCGCTTTGTCCTACTCTAGAGGTGGCTGCTACAGCGGCTCGGCTTGACTGCTGGGGGGGGGGGAAGGGGTGTGGCTGGAAGTGTTGGGAAGATGCAGGGAAGCAGGGTGATACTTTTAGAAGGGGTGTCTAGAAGGAGCCAGATGGGCCTCCACATTCCAGAAGGCTCTTGGGGTTAAGCACCAAGAAGATACTTCAGAGGTATGTTGAAAATGTAAACAAATACAGTAAGGTGACCAGATGTCCTGCTTTTTAACAATTTGTCCCACATCCTGCGGCATTTTTAAAATGTCCTGATTTTTGGGAGCTGGCTGCCGCCGCAGGACAAATTGTTAAATTTTTGGTAGCCACCGCCGCCGCTGCCCCACCCTCATGCTGCTGCTGCCACTGCTGCCCCACCTTCCCTGCACCACTGCTGTTGCACCACCGTGCTGCCCCCTTGCACCGCTGAACCCCCCGTCCCGCCACCGTCCACTTTAAATCTGATCACCTTAAAATACAGGAACCTTTTATCATGCTTGGTAGACATAAAAAAGTAAAAAAAAAAAGAATGCATATAAATACTTTGGCACAGAGGACTTTAAACTTAAATATTCAGTGGAAATCCACACTTTTTCCTTTTAGAAGTAATGTATAAACAGAAAAAAGCCATGGACCCCCTCCATGGATCAGAGAGTTCAGACACAAAGTAGGAAAGTTTCTCTAGCACCTTTGAAGTTTATAGAAGAGTTTCTCTTAAATGCAGTCCATGTGACAAGTGCAAAATAAAATAAAATAACCCAACCTTGCTGTGAAGAAAGTGAGAAGAATCATTCTTTCTACCCAGTTACCCCATTCATTAGAAGCACCATCTTTATTCCTTTCAAAACCAACCATTTTCCCTGTCATGGTGATATTTCATACCACCCAGCATGAAGATTTGTTCCCATAATCATTTGGCCATGAAACGGGGCTCTTCTTATGGCTTAGAGTTACAATCAATCAGAATAGAGCTGGAAGGGACCTTGGAGGCCTCCTAGTCCAGGTCCCTCCTCAAGCAGGAGACCCTATACCTTTTCAGACAAGTGACTGTCTCTCCTTAAAAACCTCCAGTGATGAAGCACCCACCTTTGCTCTGTTTGAGACTAGCCATTTCCCCTCCAGACACAATAAATGTTTATATGAAGAGGAGATTATTTAGTAGCCTTATGTTCCATTTTTCCCCTTGGAGCATAAGGCAACATGGCCTATTTATCATGATAATAGCCTTGACTGGTAGATGTGAAAGAAAGTAATTGTCCCTAAATCTACAGAATGATTTTGAACCTGGATCTCTTAAGCTACTACTCTTAAGTCATTCAACAGACTGGCCAAGAGCAAACGTAGGAAGCAGACAGGCAGACTAAGAAGTGGTTAAGTTTCTTGCATGCCGCACGAAGCTGTATTCTACATTTCTCTTTCCTTTGTCCTTGTGTTATTGTTGCACGTCAATGCTTCACAAAGAGGTATAGATTGCTCAGGCCTGTCTTGTTTCTCTCCATCGAGAGATGTGGGGGGAGGAACAGACATAAAAACCCCTGTTGGCTTCATAGTTTTGCTGTAAAAGACAACACAGGAGGAAATGGAGCAGGGACATTGTAAATAGAATGGGGGTGGGTGAGTGATAATACTGTGCTCTCTGCTTTCCTGGCTCTTTCGCCTGCCTTCAGTGACCACCCTGGTACATCTTAATGTTCCTTTTCCTTGTTCATCTTGTAAACACTGTGCCACTTTTGTCTTGAGCTCTGTTGCCAAGCGGGAATCTGCTTAGAGTGCCAACGTGGAAGGAAAGAGAATAGGAGGTGGCTGGCATATCCTTTAATGGAGTTGCTTAGAGGCAGCAGGCTTTACTCCCGACAACTTACAATGGTCATTTAGTGACCATTCACAAAGGCACTGAAAAAAATGACCATTTTTTCATATTTACAACTGTTATAGCCTGCCTTGTAGCCACACAATCTAAATTAGGACTTTTATTTATGATGGTTGCAGTGTTCTCGGGATACATGATCTCCTTTTGCAACGTTCTAAAAAGCAAAATCAATGGGCAAGCCAGATTCACTGAACAATTGTGTTACTAACTTAAAAACTGAAGGGATTCACTTAACAATGGTGGCAAGAAAAGTTGTAAAATAGGGCAAAACTCACTTTACAAGTGTCTCACTTACCAACATAAATTTTGGGCTCAGTTGCAGTCATAACTCAAGGACTACCTATGTTTGGTTCATCATTTTCTTTAGAATGGCACGTTCGGAGCAGTTTTCTCCAAGTTACTCAGGAATTCCAGAGTCTAACATATTCAGGATGGTGCCAGTAGGGAAGAAAATTGAAATAGCTTTACAGGAAAGGATGTAATTGCTTGTGATCTGCAACTACATTTTGTAAAGTGTCTCTTGTAGTGTGTTTAATTGTGAGACCTTTTTTTTTCCACTGAGGTTCATATGCTTACTCAGACTGCTAATTTTCGTAAGATAAAGCCTTGAGAATCTAATTACTTTATATTTTGCACATATATTTTTGCTAGAATGATGTACATTTTTCACACATATTTTATATTAAATGCATATATTTAGTGAGTGCAAAGCAATGACTAAAAACCTACAGAAAGTCACCATGATGCTTTGGAGACCTTTTGGAAAAGGTGTCTGGAACACAGGAATATACATGATATTCTGTTTGCAATGTTTAAAGCAGCTGTATTTGTTGTTGTTGTTGTTATCATGTAGCCTGTAGCAGCTGCCATATGATTCTGGGAAATGGCACAGCTACATTAAAGAGTTGCAGACAAAACCTATGTTTGCACACATGAAGAGTCGTGGTGGTGCAGTGAGTAGAGTGCTGCATGTAGTATTTAGCTGCCAGCTGCCCGCAATTAGGCAGTTCAAATATCACCAGGCTCAAGGTTGACTCAGCCTTCCATCCTTCCAAGGTGGGGGAAATGAGGATCCAGATTGTTGGGGCCAATATGCTGAGGGAGGGTTGAAAGCCCTGATAAGTGGTATATAAATCAAATGCTATTGCTATTGCTATAAACTCTAAAGCATCATTTAGGACTCAGATCTTAAACATTGCACACCTGCTTGATCATACCCATGTTTCACCCCCAAATAAAACCCTGTCTTATATTTTTTTGCCACCAAAAAATGTACCATGTCTTATTTTCAGGGGGAATGTCATCCACTGATTCAGCTCACTTAGGCATCTTGCACCCCTCTCCTTTTCTCTCTCAGAGACCTTCAGGAACTTCTTCGTCCGTGAAGGTCAACAAGGCTTTCTTGAAGGCCTCTGCAACCAATAACAGAGCTTCAGATCAATCTGGAGCTCTGTAATTGGCTAGAGAGGCCTTCAGGAAAGCCTTGCCAGCTGCAGAAGAAATGGCCAAGGTGTGAGAGGCCTGGCTGCAACTAGCTGAAAGTAAGTAGTAAGGTAGCTCCCCCCCACCGCCCCCACCCTAGCTTAATTTTTACCTGGGGTCTTAATTAGGAATTATTTGGGGGGTAGGACTTACATTGGGCGTATATGTGAAAAAATCAAACTAGGAGTAGCTCATATTTTTAGGGAAGCAAGGGTATTAGAAATATTCCTATAAAACCACCTCCCCCTGCATTATGAATAAATACAGGGGGAGGTGGTTTCATAGGAATATTTCTCTATTGGGAGAGAACTGGGCCTCTGTTTGGTCCTTTCAGTGACCACAGTCTATGTTTTAGGGAAAACATGTCTTCAACACTCGAATGTTCATTGTTTCATGTCTCAGTCAAATTAGAAATGCTGATTGGCCAAAGTCTCTGAGTGCTCGGAAGACCTCTGTGAAAGGATAGCTGTGTAACAGGTGAGCATCACCAAAAACTAAGTGCCAAAGTCCCTTTCCATTGTAATACTTAATGTGTAGTGTAGCTTGTGGGGTAGGGCAACCACCCATTTGTTTAATGGGTTCATATTGAATTGAATTGAATTTATTGGATTTGTCTGCCGCCCTTCTCCAAGGGACTCAGGGTGACTCACAATCAGAAAAAACATATAATACACAATTTTAAAAAGTTATTAAATAAAAAATCCAATAAACGTCTAAAATAGGACAACACTTTTAAAATTTAAAATTAACAATCAAATCCATTAAAATTAATATTAGATCAGGCCAGACTGGCTTGCTAAAAAAGCCAAGTCTTCAGGGCACGGCGGAAGGATTGGAGGTCGGGAATTATCAGGAGCTCCAGGGGTTACTCATTCCAGAGGGTGAGTGCTCCCACAAAGAAGGCCCTCCCCCTGGGGATCTCCAGCCAACATTGTGTGGCTGACAGCACCCTGAGGAGGCCAACTCTATGGGCTCGTACTGGACGATGGGAGGCTATCAGTGGCAGTAAATGGTCTCGCAGATACCCTGGGCCTAAGCCATGGAGTGCTTTAAAGGTCATCACTAACACCTTAAATCATACCCGGCGGACAACTGGAAGCCAGTGCAGGTCATGGAGGACTGGTGTAACATGGGAGTACCTAGTGACCCCCATAACAACCCGCGTGGCTGTGCTTTGCACACGCTGAAGTCTCTGAGTGTTCTTCAAGGGCAACCCCATGTAGAGAGCATTACAGTAGTCCAAATGGGAAGTGACAAGGGCATGAGTGACTGTGCACAGGACATCCTGGTCCAAAAAGGGGCATAACTGGTATACCAGGCGAACCTGGCCAAAAGCCCCACTGGTCACGGCCATAAGATGGTCTTCTAAACTAAGCCGTGAATCCAGGAGGACACCCAGATTGCAAGCCCTCTCTGAGGAGGGCAAAACCTCCCCCCCATCACCAGGGATGGAACACATTGAATGGAGTGGGATGCCGGGAATGACAGCCACTCAGTTTTGGAGAGGTTGAGCCTGAGCTGTTAGTCCCCATCCAGATCTGTACAGCTTCCAGGCACTGGGACATCACATCAAGGGCATCGTTGGGGTGGTTCGGGCTGGAGATGAAAAGTTGGGTATCATCAGCATATTGGTGATACTGCACACCGAAATCACAGATGATTTCACCCAGCGGCTTCATGTAAATGTTGAACAAGAGGGGCAAGAGGACCAACCCCTGAGGCACCCCACAAGTGAGAGACCTTGGGGTCGATCTCTGCCCCCCTGCCAACACAAACTGCGATCGGCCCGAGAGGTAGTAGGTGAACCACCACAAAACAGTGCCCACTCCCAACCCCTCGAATCGTCTCAGCAAGATACCATGGTCGATATAAGCATTCCTTAGGAGCTGCTATTTGCACATACAACAACATAATCACAAATTACATTAAAACACAAGAATGGAGTCAGGTAAATATTTTCTTAGAGCTTATTCCAGTTGGATTGGCCTTCCTGCAACTATGGCTCTCCCCACCAAGATCCTGGGGACTTCTATCATATTTTTAGTGTGATTTTATTAATGCAATTTCATTGATGCTACTTGTTAGTGCTTCAGAGGCCTTTGTATCTCAAATATTGTGATCTAATTAATTGCAAGGAATGGCAAAGAAATAAAGACTTGACAGACAGAAGCATCTACTTGCTTATCCCTTGGCTTTGATATATGCCTGTTTAAAGAACTTGAGCCAAACAGAGCCAGACTGAGATGGAGCAACAACTAAAGAAGATGAGTGCCTTCACTGCAAGACAAGAAAACAGACTGCTCAGACGCAACTTGGCCTGTCTTTGCAATCGGTGAAGCAAGAGTTGCAAACCTTGAGTGTAAAAACAGAACCAAGCAAGGCTAATCAGAATAATAGGACATACAATAAATCCAATCAAATCTCTATTTGATTTGCATTGACCCCTGCTTTGATTGACTCATCCACTGCTTTTAATAAGGGCTAATTGCTTAATGTTGGTATCTTAATTTAGCCTCATCTATGAAATCTTTACTGAGATTGGAGCTGTGGAAAACAGTTGTGTGAAAACAGTGACTTCCCTATGCAAGCTTACATGGCTCATTTGCATGGTAGGAGACGTGCGGTGAAGCAATGAGTGTGTTCAGATTTTCAGGACATTATATTTAATCATATATTTAACAAACACAGGATATTAACCATCAATATTCAATATTTGCCTGACAAAAGATGCCTGCCTTTCAGAAACCTACTATCTCAGTCTAAAAGAATAGTAGAAGATAAAATAATAATAAATAAGTAAAGGAGAAAGAGAGAAAGGGAGAAGAAATGATGCCTCTGACAAACAGTTTTGGTGTGGTTAATTTCCAGTTTATCTTGCACCATCATCTTCCTGGTCAATTCCTCTGTCCAGATCAGAGTAGTTATACATGCCATTCAGAGATTGATAGATTTTGTTCCATCAAGTCATGTTTCGATTCTTAGAGACCACTTATGACTTTGCTTATGATCTATCCTTAACCCATTTTTTCAAAACTCCCAATGGAGTACTCATCACCTCACGGTACTGCTAGCAAAAATATAGTTTGCTGTTTATTTATTAAAATCAGAAAACATTAAAAAAATTAACTGGTAAGAATGGACAAAAGGAAGGCCAAAGTAGGAAAGGAGGGACATGAAATACTGGTAATAGATTAAAAGGAAAAAGAAATGTTAGTTATCTATATTCTATTTCTCTCTCTCTCTCTCTCTCTCTCTCTCTCTATCTATCTCTATCTCTATCTCTATCTCTATCTCTATCTCTCTATCATCATCATCATCTTTAAAAAATGCACAGAATTTTTAAGAACTACGAGATGCAATGTTGTTGGTTATTAACATTGGCAACCCCCAAAGGAGTGGTCTGGATATTTCAGCTTTAACTTCTTGATGACAATAACAGCAGCCATATAGAAGCCATAGTGATCTTTCTCTATATTTTGCACCATGAAGGAAACAGTTTGAAGGACAGATAGAATGTGCTTGCCAATTGTTGTTATATTGTTCTCAGTGGATTGTACTATATAGTTCTTTTTGTAGAGTTATGCATTTCCAATTGACACTGTAATCTTAAAATTTTGTCTGGCTTTCTGACTGGGACTTTCCTGAAGCCAACTATCAAAAGATTCAACACATTCCTACATGTTGTTTGAAGTGATTGCTTCCATGTTTATTCCTGTGGTGGGAGCAACTTCACCTCAGAAGTAATAGTACAGTTCAGTAGATGTAGCTAATGAAGTTTTAGGCTGTTTATATTCAGCTTATTTTGTAAATTCTGGCTCTTATTCTCCAGTATTTTGCCTGCTGTAGTCAGGACTTCTACAACCAATTAACCTCATCATAGTTTGGTAGCACTTTAAAAACTGAAAATCAACATCATTATGCAAGCCAGTTTCCCATGAAGCATTCTGACATTCATAATACCAAACTGTAGCAAAGAGTAATGCGCCCAGTATTTGTCAAGACTTTAATAATAATAAAATCATGAAGAGGGACAGAGACAATTCAGTTCAATTTGCAGCCTCTCCAATTCATTTAGTTTACACAGTTTGCTGTCACAAATATTTGCTGTTGATATAGGTGGCTGGCTGGTGATTTTGTTGCAGATATTAATAGGCTTTGTATGGAACAATGGGTAATTATACCATGAATACTTACTTTAGTCAGGTTTCAGAATTTGTATTCAGATCATCTACATTATAATAAGAAAAAAATATGCATTCAGTTTATCGCCCATCCCTCTTACTGCAGGGTAATTCTAAAAACCCTTTGGGCATATGCAAAAAGAAAGTATGGTCAATAATGATAGATGATGTACTTTTTCTTATCCATTTCTGACCTCTCAATAGTGATGAGGAAGTTCTTAGCAAGAAAGAATCCATATTTGGCTGAAAGTAGCTACAACCTTCTGTGAAATTAGGCAGACCTATGCCAACCTTCTCCATCATGGTATCCTTCAAATGTAACAAGATTACAAACCTTGCCCAAGCTAGTTTTGAACTTTGGAGGACCACAAATTCTACCATCCTGGAGGGCGCCAAATTGTAGAAACTGTCAGAGACCAGAACCAATATTGAAAGTACATAAAAATTGATTCCGGTTAGGTATTAAGATTTTTTAAACTGTAAGAGTTGTCAACCAAATGAATAGGTTGCCACATAAAGTCGCCTGTTTCCTATCACTGGAGGTCTTTAAAGGAGGCTGGATAGCTCCCTGTCCAAAATGCTTTAATACACATGTTTCAAGCAGAGGGTCGATTAGATGACCTCTGAGGTACTTAAAAGCAGTAGAATTCTATGATTAGTCCATGGTTTCAGCAGGGAGGTACCCTACATTTTATAAAAATGACTTGGTAGCATGGCTTAATGATTCTAATGAGAATACTGAGCAATGCAATGTGCCAGATTAAAAATCAGATGAGTTAAATGTACTCCTCATAAGACCTTAGTATTTTTAGCTAACATGCCTTCAAATAAGCTTAATTTTCTATGAGAGTGATCCATTCCCAAACTATTACCTTGCTCTATAAGTATCTTACATTTTCAATCTTCCTTCTAGGTTTCTAGCTCTTCCACTTCATTGTTGTTGTTGTTTACTCCTAAGCTTTTTTTTTTTTCCCTTCTATAAAACTGTTCTAGAAACTCTGGAGGTGTTTTTTCTCTCTAAGCACACATTTTGTTTTGACAAACTACAATGTTTTGTCTGCAGAAAAGTATTAACCGCTTACATATATTTTCTCAAAGACCATGCATGAATATTAAAAGGGATTTATACTTACAATGGCTTCGGGCAGTTGAGTCATCCATTATATTCTGTCATATCACACTGTGGTAATGTGAAAATCTGGGAGTCCCTCCAGTAATCTTGATTAGCAATATGAGGGCCTCCCCCCCCTTTACTTTTTTAGCTGTAAAGACATTTACTTTCTCTACATCCCATGTTCACATTTAAAATTATTTGATTCTTAATCCATTGCTTTGTTTTAATTACAATAATAATAATAAAAATATTCCCCCTTTTTTCTGTCTCACTTTAGAAAATAATTGCTAACAAGTGCTTTTCCTGCTAGTAAAAGGTGCTAAGTTATATTTCATCAATCAATTAATTAATTTCAATGTATAATATGTGCCTTTCCTAAATTCATGTACATCTCAGTCCTATATAAATTTATGTAAAGCTCTCATCCCTAATCTTAGTCTACAATCAACCTATTCCCAGGCAATCAGGCCTTAAAACAGGAATAGATGTACCCAAGACAAGGAAAACGTAACCCAAACTGAAGGGCACTACTTCAATTTTTGTTCTTGGAGAAAAGCATTGCTAACATTTTATGTGGAATCCCTCAGTTCATTATTTTCTGGACAAAATGGAGTATGGTAGTTAAAGTTTTGGAGGTTTGTATTTTAATATCAGGAATAACAGAATAACAGGGTTGGAAGGGTCCAATCTATTCTTAAAAACCTCCAGTGTTGGAGTAATAATAATAAATTGTGGGCAAGTTGTATTTAGATGTATGTGTGTATGTATGTGTGTATGTATGTATGTATGTATGTATGTATGCATGTATGTATGTATTTATTTACTCACTCGCTCATTGATTGATTGATTGATTGTGTCTTCAATCAATCTGGATAGCAAAGTCAGAAACAACCCAGAAAAAGACACGGTTCAACCAGTGCTATATTATTGCCAAGAAAATGTACATAAATCCTACAGGTACATATAGTCCACCTGAAGTTGATATTGATTAGAATAGGGGTTTGTTTGTTTTTAACTTTTCTCACCTTACCATCAAAAAGTGAAGTACTCATGGCAGGTGGTGTGCTGGTTCTTTACACATATCTAAGTTATGAGATAGCCAAGGAGATTGGGTGAACCAGTTCAATGGCCAATCGTATTCCTTCTTTCCCAAATTTTACTAACTCATGGACTTTTTCACAGCCAGATCATAGGAGGCTGCAGGAGAGCGGCCTGCATTATTATCACAAGAAACTGAGCTCAAAATCAGTGCCACTTTAAACACAAAATCTAAAGTGCCCTGAGAATGAACTAAAAGAATAGACACCTCTTTCCAAGGTCAGGGGGAGTGGACATTTGATAGATTTACATCAGACATTCCCTGAATGCTACTTCTGAATGGTTTTAGTGTAATTCATGGTAGCCATGGAGAGGATTCTGACAATGAGAAATCTGCAGCCCCATTCCTTATCCCAATTTCCCCAACACTCCTTCAACCATTCTCATAAAAACAGTGACCAAATGTACCTATATTTTTTTTTTAAAAAACTCAGACTTTCCTTTTCTTTCATGAAGTCTCCTTCCATCTCCAGTACATAATATTATTAAAATATTCTAGAGGTGGGATTGCATTCTTGTTTGGTTATTGATTTTTCTATCATTTATCCCGAAGAACTGGGAACTATTTTGACCGATGGGAAGAAAGTGCTAATTTAGTTTCCTTTCTCAACTTGACGCTGTCTGGAAGATCAACTCTTCATATTTTCAGGAGAGGTTACTTTACCCTGTTTACTCTGTTAAATGCTACTGGTCCATTTAGCACAACAGTCCATGTTCTTCTCAGAGACCTTAATAGTCATCTTCAATTAGTTTTACATTTTCCACCTTGGACTTTCCTAAACGGTTGTTTGCAAAAGTCTGGTAGATGCTCTAATTCTCAAACATGGAGTATAGTTACCATCAGATTCAGTTTAACTACTTAGAAAAATGCATAGTTTCTATACTTCAGAGTGATTATTTCCCATTATTGTGTCAATCTGCATGTTTATTTATCAGTTTTAAAAACCTCCCATCTCCCTCATGGAGGGACTCTGGCATCTCTTCAATAGGCATAAAACTAATACAGTACAATATAAAAGTGAAAGCAAATTTACTCATAGCCAAGTAGACCTTGGGGAAGGGAATGGGGAGATTCTTGCTTTAAAATAATTGAAGAATTGGGGCAGAACAGCCTTAGTCATGATCTGTGCCCCAGTCTCATCCCTAGTTTATTATATGTACCCTGCTTATTCTGGGCTGGCCCATCGTCCTCTTGGATTAGAGGTGATGGCTGATTAACAAGAAGCTCTTCAGGCCATGGCAGAGACAATCAGCTCAGCAGTCACTCTCGGCTGGAGAGGGCTGATTTGCAGCAGTCTGCTCTTTACACTGACTGCGCTGCTCAGGAATATAAATACTGTTAATCCCTCACATTAATATCAGCTTTGATCGTCCTTCCCCATTATCATCTCCTTGCTGTTAATGAAACAGAGAGCCATAGGGGACAGGAGAGAAGGAGCTGGCCTAATCAGTATGTGCTGGTTGGAAATATTGGAACTAAATTGACAGGCTTGGGGGATTAAGGACGTGAAGAAACCTGAAAGAGATGATGTGGAATCAGTGGTGCCTAATTTTGTTTCTCTTGAAGTCAAGTTTATTTGCGCCTAAGATAGCTCTTTAAAAAAGAAAGAAAGAAAAAAGATCAGTACCAGTCATAATAGTAGCAGACAATAATGGAAAGATCATAGTTTAGTGGTTGAGGGCATTGTGGCCTGCAGAGCACAGTGGTTCCATCTGGGATCCTAAAAGTAGGTCAGGCACTGTAGAAGATGCTATATTAACTGGCCAGGGGTTGACTTAATGCTCTATTTTGCATCCAGTTCTGAAAATTTACATTGGGGGGACTTTGATTCATAAATTATGTTATCCTGCTTGTTGTTGTTTTCATCACAACACATTCTCCTGGTTTTTAGTCTCTATTTAATCCTTGTTAATTTTAATCATTTTGTATTATCTTTTTAGCATTGGGTAAGCCATTCAGAGTCACTTCAACAGTGAGATGGGGGGAGCACATAAATTTAATAAATAAATAAAATAAACGTACAATGTGTCTATACAATTTGGCTACAGGAATAGCCATCTGTTTGTTTTCCCTATTTCATATTGAAAAAAGCAGCCAAAACTCTTTCTATTCAAAGGAGAGCTGTTATGAATTCTAGATCTTGAAGGACCACTGCAAATGTGTACTGTAAACTATGGATGGATGGATGGATAGATAACTCATGAAACTGACTTCAGAGAGTGATGAGATTTTCACACTACTCCATTTTATGCAGAGCAAATAGGGACCGATTGATATTTCCTGCAAAGATTTGAAATTAATGTTAGGGATTCAATAAGAACATGTAAATGTTTGAAGTCTCCTTAATGTGCATGTCAGGTTTCCAGTTAATAGATCCATTGCAAGCAAAATCTCAGAGGCAGGTAGATTCCTCAAAGAATAGCTTTATTGGAAATATCATATTGGCACATATCTGGTGAAAACCAACTCTGAAGGGTCCCTTGGTTTTCACCTAATTAAAAAAGGTTTTCCCCCCAATCTGAAACTATCACTCATATGGCCCAATCAAGACAGTGTCTGCTGGTCTGGTGACATCACTTCCTCTGGCCAGGTGTGATAACATCCTTGGTTCCCAAGCAAAAGTATTTTATTTTGACTACACATCCCCAGCTATCTCTAATCCCGCCCCCTCCCTATCCCTCAGCTCCAGTGTGGCAACACTGAAGCTCCAATATAACTTCAGCCAAGCCAGCTTCAGGGTTGGCAGTGCATTTATTTAGACAATTGCTCTTGGTTTTCTTCTGAAGATGGAACCTTCCACTTGCTTTTTCTTCAGATTCCTGGAAGAAATGGAGGAAACAATTCCACATCATCTCTTTCAGGTTTCTTTACCATCTTCTGAACATAATCGGTAACTTGAAAAAGCTCTGACAAGATAGTAATGAAACTCTCTCTTTCCTGTTCTTTTTATCTTCCAAAGGATCAAGTGTCTATGCCAAACTTCCCCAATCTTATGTCCTCCACAGCTGTTGAGATTACAACTCCCAGAATTCCTAGGCAGCTAGTGAACATGATTTAAGCTTTTCTGTGGGTACTGCTCATGGCTACTTAAAAAGCTGCTCAAAAAGTTTTTTTTCCTTCATCATTATAAACAATAAAAGTTTGCAAAAACTAGATGTTTCTCGAATAAGCAGTTGGTTATGTCCCCTCAGAAATGAAACAGGGAAGGGATGATTCTAAAAGATGAGACTTAATGGTCAAATGGATAATTCACACCAAAGACAATGGCCTTACTTCATTATATGAGATGAAAAGAAACTGCTTTCAGGAATTTATTTTTATTTATTTATTTATAATTATATTTATATACCCCCCTTTTCCGAAAGGACTCAGGGCGGTTTAAAGGGCGATTAAAAACATGCAATACAAAAATTAAAATTAAATTAAACTAAATCAATTAGCCCTACGAACATGTTTAAA
>JANHFR010001623.1:9533-20990 GCA_032468015.1 Mimophis mahfalensis | reverse complement strand
TGTAAAAATGCAAGTAGAAAAATAGGAACCACCTTTGGTGGGAAGGTAACAGCGTTCCGTGTGCCTTTGGCATTTAGCCATGCCGGCCACATGACCATGGGGATGTCTTCAGAAAGCACTGGCTCTTTGGCTTTGAAACAGAGATGAGCACTGCCCCCTAGAATGGGAATGACTAGCACATATGTGAGAGTGGAAATTTTACCTTTACTTATATTTAGCTCACTTTATTACTGATTTAATAAACTAACAAAAGATATATTATTGTATCATATGTATGCATGTATCTTTTGAGACAGTGTTGACTCCTGACTCTAAGGCAAGTTCCTGCAATTTTTCTGGCAAGATTTTCAAAATGGTTTGTCATTGCCCTCCTTCCTAGAAGTAAGGGAGAATAACTGGCCCACATAGCTGCTTCAAGCCTAAGGGAAACTATACCTCACAGTCTGCCAGTTTCTAGGCTGGTGCCTTTAAAAAAAAAAAATAAGTACCACCTAGTTACTGTAGCTGCTGCAAGAAGTTTACACAGATTGACTACAAACTATGGGCATGACAAAAAAGCAACAATGATATATTGGAATATTCACAAGAAATATCATTTGCCTGCAAGCAATAACTGGTGGAACCATAAAATATACAAGGAATAGAAAAAGAAGAAGATAACATGTTCTGGAACTTTAGAATTCAAACAGACAAGAACCTGTCACATCAAACTACTTAACAATAAGAAAGACAAAAAAGTCTGGATAGTGAATGTGGCAGTACTTGAAGACAGCACAACAGAAAAGAAAGAACTGAAGAAAATCACAAAATAGAAAAATCTACAAATAGAAGTAGAATGGTTGTAGAAAAAGAAAGCAAACATAGTACCAATGGTGATAGATATCTTGGGGACAATTCTAAAACATCCAGAGTATCACTTGAAAATGATTGGCTTTGACAAAATCCACATCAATCAATTGAACAAAAGTAGCTTCAATCCTGTGATGGTACTTTTAATATTTTCAGATAAAAATATCTGACTATCCAGGTCCTTGGGAAGGACTTGATAGATGGATAAAAATGCCAAACCCAATCTAAATTTTAAAGTCAGCTTGAAAAGGGGATTGGACTAGAACAGGTCTGTCAAACTGCTGGCCCATGGGCCAGATACATCATGTGTAGGCCATGCGCATCCCAGTTCCTCCAAGGGAAAAAATGTTGCAATCGACTGCTGATGCAATCTAGTTTGACACCCTGGACTAGAAGACCTCCAGGGGCCCTTCTAGCTCTATTCTGATTGATTAAACCTCGGGACTATGTGACGAGTATAATACTTCTAACTCCCAATGACTGCACCACACCACTGCACCAAACTGACTCCAGTGTATTACATATTTATTATGCAAAAGCATTTTCTAGAACTGCATTTGAGCATAATCAGTTTCTTTCGTAATAAAGTCTAGATTTATGTGTTTTATTTTATGCTCCTAAATACATTTTTTTCTGAAAAAGGCTCTGTAGGTTTATCCAGAGTCTCAAAAAGTGATCTATGACATAAAAAGATTAACAACCCCAACTCTGTGCCATACTTACCCATAAATTTTGGACCATAAGACTCACTTTTCCCCCAAAAAAAGTGGGGAGAAAATGAGGGTGTGTCTTATGGTCCAAATGCTGTCCAGCGCACGCACGAGAGTCAGAATGATGGAGCTGAATATTTTAGTATACCAGTACTATTTGGTTCAGAATATTTTTTTTCTTGTTTTCCTGCTCTAAAAATTGGGTGCGTCTTATGGTCTGAAAAATACGGTACTTCACTAGACTGTAAGGCAAAAATAGAACAAATACAATTACTTGAAAACTTATTTTAACATCATGGTCTTGGAATGATTGTAAACAATAACATGTCCTTTAAGTTAAATGCCACGTATTTTTTGGAGTATAAGACGCTTCAAAGTACCCGAAGATGCACCTAAGTTTTGAGGAAGAAAACAAGAAAAAAAAATCTGCCTCTGTGTAACGTATTCAAATATTTCGGCGGGAAAGTACGGCTTTCCCATTGGTTTAGAGGCGGAGCCTCGACTGTATATAAACCCCTGAGTTTGTCCCAACGGTTGCTGGTTGTCCCAACCATACATTAAAGAGCTATCATTCCGAACCACATTGGCTTCCATGAGTCTCATTGCCCATGCTGATCTTCGGATCTAGCACTCTGCCTCCCAGCAATTTGCCTCCTTGCAGCAAACAGTGTTTCAGCTTCAGCACAGCGTGATTAGCATAAGCAGCTGATCATCGGTTGTATCAGTCTCCTGATACAACCGATCAGTCTCCTGTATCAGCTGTTTCAGGGTGCAGGGATTGCCATAGCATATTGCCACCTCCATGTGCCCCATTTTCAGCCTCTCCATGCCCCATTTTTGGCCTCCGCATGCCGATTTTCAGGCAGTGGGGATCAGAACAGATGGAAAATGGGGCATGCAGAGGCCAAAAACAGGGCATGGGAGGCCAAAAATGGGATGCAGAAGCCAAAAATGGAGCACGCGGAGGTGTCAATAGGCTATGACAATTTCTGCAGCCTGAAACAGCGGATGGTCAGGAGGCCAATTCAAATGACAATCAGCTGCTTCTGCTCAATCAGGGTGTGCTGAAGCTGAAACAGACTGTTTGCTGTTTGCTCCAAGGAAGCAAATTGCTGGGAGGCCGAGGCCAAAGGGTAGGGGCTGGCGGGTGGGTGGGGCTTCGGCAACTTTCACTGTATAAGATGCACAGACATTTCCACTCACTTTTGGGGGTGGAAAAAGTGTGTCTTATACTCCAAATAATACAGTAGCTCTAATGCCTTTGGGAGTTTAAACATTATAAAAGGTAACGACTTCATGAAAAACCAGGGATTTTAATCCTGCTCTCACATTCAAACTGAACTACAAACTAAACTCTTGGTTCTACCTTTAAAACATACCACCATTATCTAATATTATGTTTCATGTATAAGAGAGCAACACAAAGTAGATATTTTTAGTCACCATAATGCATATTTACTGCATGTTTGTATATGCATTTACATATGCCTGGGCATGTTACTGGAAAGTGGTGCTCACATTTTGTAGTTAGGCACCCAAATACAGTAAAAGGCTTAGAATCTTAAAACTTGAAATTCTGTGCTCAGACACAGCTACCTACGGTGGTTGTTTCATCTTTTAATTACAATGTCTGTGTGCTTCTGGAGGCACCATTTAATTCCCCCTGACAACCACCCATTTAAATTAAAGTCAAATACTCAGAACTTTGTTGGAGAAAAGAGCCACACAAGAGATGAGCTAATTACCAGATGTTGTTAATTTGACTCTGATATGCTACCAAAAAAAGATTTTTTAAAAAGTAAACCCAAAGTGGCTGTTTGTTCAAGTTGACACTCTGTTAAGTAATTGACATGTGTGCAGCTGATAGGGATGTTCTTGCACTAATAGCCTCATAGGCCAAGCCATTTTATGCAATGAACTGTGGAGCTTCCCACATGGGGGCTAATCTTCAATGGATTCTAAGGCTAGCAGGAAAAATATCTTCCCACAGAGCAGCCATCTGAAGCCTGTTGCTTGGTGTTCCAGCAGCTAATCTTATATCGGATGAAAAATTTCTAGTTGGCTGTGCACTAGAAGAAGAGAAAAATGTGAATTGTAGAACCTTAAGCTATAAGGATTAATATGATTCTCTGGCCGCTCATACTAGTTTAGCTTTGTTGAATACTCCTACTCCAGGGTATTTGAATAATTTCATAGTGCTTCTTCCGCATTATCTGAACCATCCAGATAAAGTCAAGTTACAGCTAGGAAAAATCACCATAGAATTTTCCAGCTAATATTTTTCAGCTAATCAAGGTATGATTGGCAGTTACTGGCATCCATACTGCCACAGCACCAGGTTGCCTATCATTTTTTATAGGGTTGCTACTATAGACAAAAGACAAGTTTTGTCTTTGCTGTTTCATTGCCCCAAGTCTTCTAAAATGTAAGATTGTAATCAGAAACAGAAAATTTCCAGGAGAGAAGGCATTAACTGGTTGAACTATTTCACTGTTCCAAATCAAGAGGAATATCCTCCTCAAGTAATTTTTAGAAAAAAAAACCAAGACTATGTTCCTATCACAGTTCTTAGTGAGACCAACTTGGCTGCGTTAATACTCACCCCTTGGATCATTGAGGCTGATCCTGCTGATCCGACTGGCTAGGCAGTTTTCCTTCCCTCCTTCACTGCTCCTTGTACAGATATCCTTCTAGAAGCTACACGCTTGGTAGAAGAGGATGACCATCCCAGATAGAAGGAGTATACTGATCTTTGGTCAAGGGTATATGATAACTGTGTTCTTCTGCAAGAACCTCGAAACAAACTCAAGGTCCGTTAGATATGTATTTCTTATCTAAGTTTTCTTATAAAACTTACAAAGATGATTGTAAAACTTTGGATCTGGATATCTCAACTGTACATGAACTTCAATTCTATGAAAAAGAGTTCCTGAATGGCCTATTGAACTTTACCAGAGCTGTCACATTACACATCAGGCTGGCACAAATGCGGTGAAAACTCCTTTTCTGGAAGCCTACAAACAAAGACTGGAGACCTCTTCAGAGATGTTCTAGTGCAAACTCAAGCCCCGGGGCCAGATCCAGCCTGCAGGGTACTTAGATCTGGCCCATCGGGGATCCCTGGAAATAGCAAAGGATGGGCCTGCAGTGCCTATACCAGAGAAATTGTGCCCGCCCCCCCAGCTCTGTTTTTGCTGGCAGAGGGTTGCAGGAGGCCATCCCAGCTGAAAATGGAGCTTGGGAACCTGTTTTCTCTGACAAAGCACTCGGGCCATAGGCATCCCTGAAATGAGTGATGTCAAACGGGTCATACCCACCTTGGCCATGCCCAGCCCCCCGAGATCAAACCCAGCCCTGATATGGCCCTCAGTGAAATAGAGTTTGACACCTCTGTTCTAGTGGTTCCCACACCTGTGTAGTGGATTGAACGAGATGACCTTTGTGGTCCTTTCCAAACATATTTTGTGGCAGGATATGAAATGAGCAGTTTATAATGGAAAAATTCTCAAATATATTAAATTGAAATAGTTGCCATGTATGAACTGGGCAAAATTCCTCCATGGCAATGTGAGGGATTAATCAATAGTTAACATCTAGCAATTGGTTGAAGTAATTGCTGTAAAGGCAGAGCAGTTTCTGAATCTAAATGGATGACTTTTTTTCACACCACTGTTGTATGTTGAACAGCCTTGTTTATAAAATAAACAAGTGCCAAACATTAGTGTTATTTGTTCACTCATTTGATATAGCTGATGTCAGTGTTCCAAAGAAACTTCCCCATCTACAGGAAGCTGTGATAACATTCAGTAGTAAATATATGCAGAAAATGAGAACATCCAAAAAAGAGGCAAATACTTTGTTCAGAAAACACACGCTTTAGTTTCTTTCGGTCTCTAGACAAGGTGAAACCTGGGAATTCATTACAGAGACAGCTTTGAAGCTCCCAAATTCTATTTCTGTTCTCAAAGTGTATCTGGGAAGAAGACACAGCTTGCTTATGAGATGTATCTGTATTTGAAGCACAGAGAATGGCTTTGTTTAATAACTATCTCTTCACATCAGGTCAAATTTCTCATGTTTTGTCTTTTTAGCTCACTGAAAGTTTATGCCCTAATAGGTCCACCCATACTGCTGGACCTTGCTTTCATGTAGACTTCATTACATTATTTGTCTCAGTTCAGGGAAAATCAATTCCTTTTCCAGGCTCAGAAATTACTTCTTAAAAATATTTCAAAGAGATGGCAATAAGCTAGCATTATTTTTAGAATTTCTTTCTCTTTGTCAATGTCATGTTGCATAAACCAAAGCTATCTTAGGTTGAAAACAAGTTTGGTTTATTTTTCTATTAAAAGAAAAGTGGTACTGTTAAATAGAAGATTAAAAAAAAAAACCCAAAATGAAATGTAACTTACCTCTGTTAATCATGGGAAAATATTAATTTGCTGTTTTTGAAAGATATTGCTTCTGCTCATGAGGCATATTGGAAAGCAAGCATCCAGGTCTGTTTCAGCAGCTAGGTGGAGGATTACATGCCAAAAGGTACCAGGTATGCTGAAATTATGCAGTATTTTAGCAACATATACTTAGGTTATAAGCCCCACTAAACTTTCTGAGTCTTCTGACAGTGACAAAGACTTGTACTGCTAGACTTATCTATATAAGAGCAAGAAGATACGGTGGTTAGAGTAATGCTTCATGGAAAAGGTGATTATGGGAAGGGTTTGGGAGGTGTTATTACACAGTATGCTAAGACACATTCCAAGTGTAAGAAGCAGGAAAATTAATTGGGAACCTGTCTTGCTTACACTCACAAGAGACGAGTAAGATCAAAAGAGTTTAAGAGAAGGAAATTGAAATCTGTTTAAATGGTAGGTGCTTCCTCCTACAAAATATACTGAGATATATACAGTATACATACACACACACACACACACACACACACACACACACACACACACACACACAAGCACACACACACACACACACACAGAGTAAATATATTTACAGTAAAACCTCCATAGGTGTTCACCTCTCTACACTGACCACCTCCCTAAATTCACTGGATTTTTATAGGCTGGACATACTCTATATGTACACAATAGAAAGCCAACCTCTCTATATTGAGCATCTCTGTAAATTGTATTCTGACCAGCTGGACTTTGACACATGGTATTAATTTACTCTCTATAATTTGATCAGTTGAGTCCAGTCTGCACCAAAGGCAAAAAAAGTGAAATGCAGAATCGGTAGCAAATAATTTCTTTCAAGAAGGATATCAGAGAATACACTAATATTTGACTTTGATTTGGCAGTAAAGATGCTGATATCTTAAAGCTGATGAATATGGACTCTTTTTCAAGGCTATGCTTGACAGGACCCTCATTATGAGGGATGGCAAATGGAAGTGTGGAAAACTTTCTAAAGAATGTTTCACAGTTCTGCTGTGGGCTAGCTTAACCTGAGAAAAGCAAAAACCTTTGGTAATTCAGTAAAGCCACACTCATTCAACAACCTGCAGCCCGAAGGCCTTCCCATTGCCTGAAAATCTAACAATTCTATGTGGATGCCATGTTTGAAGAGTGGATAAAAGCCATTGACCAAGAAATGAAGACGAAGGAATGGTTCATTCTCTTTGTAGTGGACAATTGTTCTAGCCATCCCAAGTGAATCATCTTACACCACCTCTGTATGTTGACCACTTTCCTTCAGTCCCTCCTTCAGAGGTTTTACTGTATATACATACATGCATGCACACACGTTTATTCATCAAATTTATATCATTGCCTGTCTCACAAACTCAGTATATATGGTATATTTCCCCCCATCTTTCTGCTGGTTACTGACTACCCATGCCATTGCACAGAATCCAAAATTACATATTGCTATACTCAGTGGAGTTTTCCAAGCAGTTAGAAATTCTGTGGTTCAAGTACTACATTTTTTTTCCTGACTTTCCTAGGAGGCCAGTAGAATTTGATGGTGTTGAAATATTTGCATTTCTTGACAAATATATGCTGAGCATTGCTAGCGGCACAGAGCTTAAATTCTTCAACAGATAACCAGAGAAACCTAATGCATACTCCTTCAGAGAGCTTCACTGATAAAAAGATCATGCAGGTATGATCTGATGGGTTTGTTATAGGTATAAATTATCTTATCTCAGTGTATGTGAAAACATCTGAATAGATAATCTGGTGGAGTCTTCCTTTTCCTAATTTTATCATTATCATTCACATACAAACTTTTTAACACAGTAGATGAATTGCAGACATGTGTATCAAATGGAGAATATGTAACAAAATATGCATTCAATTAATGCTGGCAACCCCAATGTTTCTTTGGATATTAGTGGATTCCCCCCCCCCCCTGAAGCTTTATTATTAGCTTTAGCACACATGCATCATTGTCAATAAAGAAAATATATTGTACTTGGGTTTTGGAATCTTGTTTTCAATCTCAATCCCAATTTCAATCTGTATTATCAATCCCAATATTTAAATTTTTTCTTGCATTTCCTACTGGTCACTTTCCCAGTACACATATACTAGGGAACTTTATTGTATTTCCCATGTAAATCTCCCCAAATATGCTTATCTTGCAATGCTTGGTGCAAATAACCCAAATAGTTATGAAGATCTATTTCCTGTTGTCATTATGCTACCTTAAAAAAAATAAGCTGGAAAGGAAAGTGTAAAACAAATAAAATGAAAAATATCTATGTGGTGATGTCTATTTTCATGATGCAGGTTGGTGATGAAACAAGATTTAGTTGAAAGCTATCAAAGAAGCAATGCCATTAGTCCCATTTTGCGCAAGTGCACAATTCTATGCAATTGTAACGGCTAATAATCATAAATTAGTGATAGGCAAAGGTTGCTTTCTCAGTGCATAATATGCAAAGTAGCCCTAAAGATAGCATATTTATTTTATCACAATTGTGGTCATGCAGATTCTTATTGTCTTGAAACATGACCAACATATGTGCTGAAAATATCTCTTTATAGCATAATGTTCTTTCAATGATTACACAAATATTAATCCCTGTTCAGATTCCTTCCTGAGCCAAATATGGTATTTCTAAATATGGATACCTCTAAATAAATTTAAGACACATTTTTGAAGCGTTGTTAAAATCCAGAGAGTTGGCTGGCACTTTGTTATTTGGTGGGTCTGTATTTCAGGGAGTTTTTTTTCTTTTCTTTTCTTTCTTTTTTTAGTTACTTAGTAACTTCAAAAACAAAAATAAATTTCCTTTGAGTTGGTCTGGAATCCAGATTCAGCAGAGGGGAGAGAGAAAGGGAAGGGGAAGGGAGGGAGAGGAGAGGAGGAAGAGGAGCAGAGGGAGAAGGAGTGGGAGAGGGAAAGGAAGAGGGAGTGGGAGAGGATTGCTCTCCTGTCCACTGACTCATGGGGCAATATTTCGGGCTGTTGAAAGTTTAGGATAGTTGGCTGCTATGTGACTGCAGAAAGATATCTTCATTTTTTTTTCTACTGCACATGCACGCACACTTCCTTGGAAACTCAGCCAGGAAACTCAGATTGAAATATATACCAACATTTCAAAATAATTTGTCTACTCTACTCAAGGGCTGAAGAAGAAATATTTTAACATACATGCATCATAAACTGGTTGTGCCAAAGACAGCAATGGCTTTTTTTTTTTTTTAAATTGAATCGGAAACCAGATATGGCATAAATGTTTGCCTTGTCATGGGATCATCTCATTCATTGCAATGAAGGTGGATGGAATAACCCTACATTTGAATCAATTTAAGAAGATTTTGGGATATTTCAGCTGCTATAATTGGAATATTACCTTGCTTCCTAGAAGAATTTTGATACTTTTGCATAGAGTTTATATTTCAGTGATGCTCTGTCCTTGTCTGAGGTGTACTGCCCATCTTTCTACTTTTCATGGAATAGTAGAACATAATTTGGGCTTGAGAAGAACTTGCCTAAGAAACCCTCGCATGAAGAAAACCCCATTCTAGATGCTCCATTTATAGAACTAGTAACCAAAAGCAGGCTTAGGTTCAATCCATAGGATCACACTGTGAGGTTTTTGCATAAAAAGGCCATTTAATGTTTCTTCATGGCAACAATTTCTAATGTCATCCACAATACACAAGTCAGCTTCAAAGTCAGCAAAGTTCAGACCTAGACCAGAAGTCTAATGACTCCAGGGTGATCCATCCCCCGTCTGTTTCTTCAGCTCTTTGAATGGTGCATCTACTGAAAACATAACTGAATCCAACCCACTTAGTACTGGTCATCTTCTTTACCTCTTTCCTTCCAACTTTCCCAGCTTTATAGACTTCAAAAGAGCAAGGTCTTTACATAATGTGTTTGAAATAGGATACTTTGAACCTGGTTATTGTCTTTCTGTGTGATCCCACACAGTATGAAATTATGACTTTGTTGTCATCACTAAAGTGATCATACATCTTCAGCAGTGATGGGATTCAAATTTTTTTACTATCAGTTCTGTGGGTGTGGCTTAGTGGGCATGGCTATGCTCTTGGCCAGTCAGAGGTGGTATTTGCTGGTGTCAGCCAATAAGAGGTGGTATTTTCTGGTTCTCCAAACCAGTCAAAATTATTGCTACCAGAACCCGTCAGAACTGGCTGAATACCAGCATCCTTTCTATATCTCTGCTGCCCAGTATAGATGCCAGTATAGATGATCTTCAGCATCCTTCCTATATCTCTGCTGCCCCGTATAGATGCCTGCTTGCTTTAGCTTTAGGGATAACACTCCAAAACATTGTAGATCTTTGCAGAACAATTCCAGTCTTTGGAACTCTCTGCTTCTTTCATGATAAACAAAATGAAAAAAAAAAAAAAAAGTGAAGCCAACATAATGCAGTTCACATATTCGATTTTCAGCTCCTTTCACCCTTTAGCCATATTAGTTTGAGATTAAGACCAGCATTTCTGGAAGGCCTAGGTAGGGGAAAACCAAATTAAGCATCCCTGCAAGCGCTAGTTAAATAATTCTGTGGTTTATGGAAGTAATGACATCTTATTCATAGATTCATAAAATAAAACTGGCCATTCAAATTACATGAGTGCCTTGGGAAGCTGAGATGTAGCTTTATCTGTAACAGCTATTTTTATGCACACAGTCACCTTGTTCTGTGCATGGCTGCTGTATTTTTATGTGCATGGCTCTGTTCTTTGTCTTTGCTTATTTTTTCTGGTTCCCCATAGGCATGTAATTTATAGAGATCACTAATTTGCCAAAAAGTGTTTAGATGGATCTGAGAAATTGTGCTGTCTGTTCCTATAACCCAAAAGTAAAGCTGAGCAAGGTAGAATTGTCGCACTTACTTGCAGAAGATCACACAAGGGTAGACTTTTAGAGTATCCCCAAAAGAAATTTCTTAGTAATTACTCTCCTGGATAGCTGTATACACAGTAACAATTATTACTATTATTCTATCCCAGTCTTGATACTGTATATACAGTATAAACTTGCAAAACAGCTTGAGGCATCCCTTTGCATTGAAACACACAACAGGAATTTTAGGGTGATACTTTCTAAGCCCTGCAGGGGCAGGACAAGGGACTGAAGACTCGTCCCCGCATTTCTGATTGACTTATTTTGACTGGTAACGGGCAGATCTGGCATGGAAGCTTCAATAGCAAGTATTGGAATATGCTCTTCCCTTTATTTGGATTATAAAAAATTTTTTTTTCATTATTTTTGATGGTGCGGACCCGTCCTTGGTGCTGAAGAGGACAGAGGAAAAAAAAATGGTTTAAGTGCGTTTTAAAGTGTAAAGGCTTTTAACTGCAAGTATCTGGAGCTTTTTTATTATCATTATTTTAACTTTTATGTTCTTGGTGATTTTCCTTCTTTTTTAAATTTTATTTTGTTCTGGATGGCCTCTGAAAAT
>JANHFR010001618.1:339812-355248 GCA_032468015.1 Mimophis mahfalensis | reverse complement strand
AAACAGACAGAGAGAGAGAGAGAGAGAGAGAGAGAGAGAGAGAGAGAGAGAGAGAGAGAGAGAGAGAGAGTCCCTCACACATACCCCAAGGCAGCCAGAACTTTCCACTAACCTGCTTTCCACCCCCAGAAGCATAACAAATTAAAGTTTAATTTGCGTGTAATGGACTGCCAAACTGGCCACACCCATCCAGTCACATGATCACCTAGCCACGCTGGTCCAGCCACCCAAAAGTCTGAGTGACTGTGAATTGGCACACTGTTTAAAAGTTTGGCGACCCTGATCTAAATAAATGAGGAGTTAGTCTCAATATTACTTAAAATTACTTTTGAAACTGGCCAGATGTGAACTCTAGTATGGGCTTCATGAAGACACATAGTAGTCTTTCATTTATATGGATAGGAATCTAATCAGCAACTTACGAGAGTATTGATTTTAGACTCCATTTTAATAAAGTTCAATGAAATGTTGCCCTTTTCCTGACACAAACATGCCATAAACACATGGGAATGGACAATTTAAATTTCTCAGAATATGAAATCATAAACTTTGGGTTAGCTACAGAAAGTTAGAATACATCTAGTGTAATCAATGCCACAAGTTAGCCATGACTAACTGGTCCTATTGGTATCAATGGTCCTACTCTGTGTTCAGTCTAGTGCTTACTGCAATATTATTTGTTGATTTAATATACTATACATAATGTTGAATCTGTTACTTCAAATGTCCTACAGCATTTTAAGCAGTACATGAAAGAAAATATGGAAGGATTTATGGTGGAAATATGCTATTAACAAATCACTCTGTAACTTATTTTTTATGGATTGAAAGAAAATGGGCCTTACATTCCATAACTTTTGGAAAAATAAATCATGCAAACATATATTAAATAATTTAATATATTAAATATATTAAATACAATTCTTTACCTGACTAGGACGTACATAATATTCTGCTGCTTCATTAATGCTGTGGTCTTAGTTTAATGCTTTTTCTTTTCTTCAGAACATTTCCACACAGGACCTTCAGTCAGTTCAAAAGCAGTCTCCAACTATCCCATCTCACAACTCAGCTGTACCCAAAAGCCAAAAGAGTTTATTGCTGGATAGGTAAGTATAAAAAAACCCCAATAAATCTAGTCCTTTTGCTTGATGTGCTGAAGCTCTTAAGAGCTTGAGGACAAGTCCTTTGCTGAGAGAAACATTCCCTTAATTTCAAGTTTTGGCTCCTCCCTCTCCTCTGAAGTTTTGCTGTCAGAACCTTGTATCTGCATTTTTGAAGCTGCAGTTGATCACTGGTCAGCTTGAGCTGTAGGACAGTGAAAAGAATGGCTATGAAGAAGCACCTTCAATAGCACTTCAACTCCATAAACCACTAAGTTGCACTCTCTTGCTTTTATCTTGCAGTGTAGATTTGAAAAGAGACTCAAAATAGAGCTAAAAGGACAGAATACAACCAATGAAGTTTTCAGACTGTATCCTGTTACTGTCCAAACAGAACATCCCTTACTTGATACGTGAATATCATTTATAGGCTAATTTATACTCAGTTTTATTCCAACAAATTAATGTAGGCAGAGATCCTTTCCTGTTACTTAAATATACAGGAAATGTATCTTGCTATTGATAGCTTTTGCAAAATAGTGCAGTGCTTGAAATTAAATTACACCACATTCCTTTATAGTCTTCTGAAATAGATCTTTTATGTACCATCATTTTGCCAGCATGATATCATCCTGTCTGAAGAGAGATTGTCATGCTATTTATATTGTGCTGCACTGTCCTTAAAGTGACCTTGCTTGCCCAGGGAATGACAGCTTTTCTACATCTAGCAGGTGCTTTTTACTGCTGCATTTGGTCCATGCACTAGCGGTTATTTGTGTTGGACTGTGAAGGGTCAATATAGCATTCCACAAAGCTACTAAAGAAAAAATAACACTGTGAATTATCCAAATGTTGTCAGTTACATGGGGGGCCATTGTCTTTATAAAAAGTAATTTTGGGCTACTGTACTAACTTGCAGCCATTTGATACTGCTTCATAGAGATCAAACCTTTAACAGTCCCTCTTCCACACATATACAAATTAACAAAAACAACCAGAAACCAAAGCTCATCATGGCAGCATCTATTTTTATCTTTTTGGTTCCATTTATAAAAATAAGCAAGCACTCTGATTTCCCCAAATTGTGGTTATTGATCAACTGATCCATAGGAAATGAATCAAAGCCACTAATCAGCGAGCTGTAAGCCTTCCAAAGGGAGCAGGCCAGTGTGGGAAAGGGGGAAAGTGATTTACAAAAAACAGAATATTCTGTGTGCTGAAAAACAGACAACTTTATAAACCAGAAAGATTGCCTAGAGAGGAAGTTAGAAATAAAACTTTTATCAGAAAGGATTCTTGAGGCTAGTGCTTAAAAATAAATCATAAATCAAGCTTAATTTAAGAAATAACACAGTGATGGAAAAGCCTGAGCTATTTAAGCCTATCTCTAAGGTCCCATACTGTGTTCTCTTCCACTATATTGAGAGTCAGAAAGATAAGAGAATAATGAATAAAGTCAAAACTACCCCGTGTTTGCAGTTCAACACTTTCACACTAACTTTTTTATTCAGTATCCAGAAAAATTGCCTATGAAATAATAAATTAGGTTACATCTGGTTGCAATGGATGTAATGCCACATCCTTTTATTCTATTTTCTTTCAAATATTTTAGGCTTCACAGTTTAGTGGCAATGCTTCATAGCCAGAGGTAGTTTATGATATCATAAATATATATAGAACAATACTAGTCCAATTATTTAAACTAAGTTTCATTTGAACTTAGGCTCTGGTATTGGAGGTGCTGGTGGAACAGCTAAGAGGATACATGTAAAAGCACTATAAGAAAAGTAATGGGTTTTACCCCAGGTGCAATGAGAGTGAACACTGTAGTTTCATTTGACAGGTAATACTGTTCATTCAAATGAAGGTAAACTCGATTATTTAAAAGGGCAATACATTAGTCACAAGCCATTTAACCCATGCTTTTAACTTATTTTCAGATTTGACGGCAGTAGGTAAGCCTAGGTGGGAGGTAGCATCCTGAAAGTGATCCCCCCTAAAATCAGGTCTTTTCTAATTTGATGTAAAATAAGAAATGTAGTGCTATGAAAGCCTTTTCAGAGAACATTCATTGCAAACAGAGAAAGGGGGCATGGGGCCCATGGTGTGCCAGGAACAAAGAGCCAGTTTGATCCAAGCAGTGTTGCAGCTTTTCTACATGTATCGCAGTGTTTGCCCCACCTCTGAAAGAGGCAGAGATTGCATTGCAACCTTGCTCTTCTACTGACCAAAAGCAATAAAATCCTGTAGGTGAACCAGAGAGCGATTCTTTTAATAAAGTGGTTGGTTGGTTGGATGAATTGCTAAGCACATTGAATTGTGCTTCTAAAGACTGTAAGCCCCCCCTGAGTCTCCGGAGAAGGGCGGCATATAAATTGGATTTAAAAAATAATAATAATGGATGGATTAATTGATTTTTATGCCTTTATTGCTTTATAATACTACTTTATAAATAAAGGAATAAAGGCAACCAACAGGCATAATTCTCCTTTCTCCTTCTATTTTCCCCACTAAAGCGATCCTTTTCTCCAAAGGAGCATTTCAGGTCTAAATACAGTATATTATATAATATTATACATATATATACCGTACACACATACATATATACATATACATATACTCTAGAGGGAAATATATGTTTCCACATGTATTGTGTCTGGATCAATGCAGCTCTAGAGGTAAATGATCCAATCATGGGGATCAGGAGAAGATTAAAGTGAAGTGTCTTTTTTAGTGAAATAGATGCCATGTGATAGAAGATGGGATGCTGAAGTGCAGCATTATAGATGTCTTGTAATTCTAGTTTCTTTCTAGTTCTTTAACATGATGGAGGATGTAATCCCACTACGCTAACATTTAGTTAATGTTACTTGCCTGTCAGTATATAGCAATGACAGTGTTACTGTTCTTGCTGTATTGTGTAACTGTATCTGACCCTCTACTTTAAATCTTGAAATTAACTTACTTTTCTGGATATTGGGTTCCTTTTGTAAGAATGTACAATGTGCTTGTTTTCTATTTTCATTTAGTCAGATATCAACACCTTTAACTTTTTGATTTTCACTTAAGATCTTGCTGTTAGTTTGCAAAGTTGAGGCTTTGATTAGCACCTTGCAAAAAGATTCTCTTGCATTGTTTTTACAGTTCTCTTTCAGTTAATAAAACATTTTTTATTCTAAAAAAGAATTTCAGTATATTTCCCATTAGTGGCACACATTGTTTTTAACACATTTATGTGTAAGATAATTATAAGATGTATATGAATGTCCTGCTTTCCCATCATCTCTCACTTAGGATCCAGTCTCCCAGGCTCCTCAATAAGTCCCAGGGCAACACATTATAAGAGAAATATTCTATAGGGCTTTTTGAGACTGGAAACTGTGGGTACAGGTAGCTCTTGATTTATGATCATATGGAACTGTCCATTATGGTCATAAGTCATGACAGTCATAAAATAGGACAACCACCCAATTTTACAACTTTTTTTTTGTGACAGCCATTAAACAAATGTGCAGTTGTTTAGTGAACCAATTATTTGCAATGGACCAGTTTGCCAAAATCTGGAAGTAAATGGCAGGTTTCAGCAAAATGGTGTAAAATGTGGTTATGTGACCATGGGATTCTGTGGGCTGGTTGCCAAGCATCTGACATGTGGTAAATGTGGAAGATGGTGGCTGTTGAAACTTTGGAAGTGGGTTGTAAGTACCCTAGGGGAAAGCCATCATAACTTTGAACAGTCACTAAGTGACTGGTAGTAAGTCAAGGATACCTATAACTAGAAGATCTTCTGAGTAATAGAATGTCATAGAAAGGAAAAACATCAGCTACATTGTTTTAATGATTCTTTGAGCAAACACCTTTGTGAAACTGCTTTGCCACCCTGCTTCTAATGAGTGAAATAAAGCAGATATATGATTTAACTTCATATTAATTTTAGCCACTCTTCCTAGATTTAAATAACCAAGAATGGCCATATTCTAGCTGATAAATAAAACTTTATCAGTGAAATTAGAAGAAAAAAAATAGACTTTGTTTTAAAATTGCAGTTTTTGTCTGTTCCCCAGTTAGAGAAATGAGATAGGAGCAAAGAAATCTTCATAAAAATGATTAGAGATCCTCCAGTTCCATGACTCCAGGGTTAAAATGAAGTCCTGGATTTTGATCAGCAGCGACTTTGTGCAGGTGCCTGATAATAGGTCATAAACCTTTGCAAAGGAATCATAAAGCTGACATTATTTTCCTAATTAGTAAAAAAAAGAGAGAAATAATTGGGTGTCTTCCTAATGAGCAATCATTTGATCTTGCTTATGTTGGCAAACATGCAAGGCACTGTCTGTTCCTTTCATTTAATAAGGGCAATGTTTGCCTCTTCAAATGAGAGGTAAAGTATGCAAAGCAACGTGACCAGAGCAAATCCTATCCTCTTTTTCTGTCTAACTACCAGGGTGGCCAAATGAAACAGTTATTCTGCCACAAACATTTCTACATGCAGGCTATAAAATGAAATTCTGTACAACTTTCCCTGAGAATGATGCAAGGAAAAAATGGGAGCATTTAGTCTTCTGCCTACATTCTAACCATGCTAACTGGTGGGTTGTAACTAAATATATGCTTTGCCAGGGGCGGGAGAAGGCGGAGGAGAGAGAATATACGAGGAAATGGACCAGTAAATACTAAAGCTGTGTTAAGTTAAACGGACCTCTCCAGTTTGGCAAAATATTACTTATTTATTACTAATTTATTCACTGTTTCACACAATCACTTCACAGCATTATACAGGAAGGATAGGCAAAGCCAATGCAACAATAAACTTCAGTAGTATGGTAATCACCCCATCAATGCAGATTTGTGAATCTAAGTGGTGACCTGCTTCAAAGTAATGAATCTAGTCAGTCAGATGGTTTAAAATGCTTTGTATTGCTGAGTGCTGCTGCTGATTGTGTTAATATACAATTTTGAAATTTTATTTCTATCTATGGGGAATTCTGGGGGCCATCTTAAGTAATATATTATGGGCTTTCTGATATTGACTTGAATTGCTAGCCAAGGAGTTTTATCATCTCATTAAACTGTATGCCTTTTTAAGTTCTTTTGGGGGTAGCAAAGTTAACAGTATTGAAGGCAACAGTCATTTCTCCAAGTCTCTTTTAATTTTTCTATACTGTGAGCTAATGGAATAATAAGCTTCTCTTTTACTCTTTTCCAGCACAGCCATACTGGTCAATAAGATAACTCTTATTTTCCCATACCGTGTGTTAACCAGAGGCAGCAAAATTATAGCAGCCTATGTGGTTAATAGTCATTCTTGGGAACTCTGTTCAGAAGTTCCCAAGAGTTCTGTCAAAGTTGGTACTTTACCCAAGTCAGCTTTCTTGTCAGCCAGACATGACAACCATTCTAGTTCCTTAAAATTCTCAGAGATAGTAAAATATTACTACCCACAACAAGTCAAGTGTCATTTTTCATATATTAAGACTAGCACTTCTGGATAAATAAGCACTTATATTTTATAGAGTTTTTAAAAGTTGCTATTTGTAAGTTGGAGTAATACACAATTTTTTTGTGGACAGATTAAATGCTTCCTATGCAATTATCTGCATACTTGAAAAGTTTTGTCAAGATTTGTTAAAATCACCAAAAGATACCATAACAGCTCACTTATTTGTATACTTGTGCCTAGGTCACCACACCCCAAGTGCCTCAGTAATTTGTGGTCTTCGTCCACTTAAGAAAGATGTGTGGGAAATTTTTCAGAATGAATTGCACTAGAACATATCACCTGTACTACTTTATTCTCATTCTGCACTAACCGGATACCTGCAAACATTATGATGCTTTCCCGTTGTGGTCTATGGTCTATTTTATTTAAATCAGTGTTCATATCTTTCCATAGGTTGAGCCTAATTTGTTAGCCCTCAGATCATAAACTTAGACTGAATCGTACCATTTCAGATGTTGAATCTCCAGCTGAAATTGAATTACAGGCCTAGTCAATGTGATTCCTAATAGATAAAATTGAATGATTCGGTGGGGTTGCAGGATTCAGGATAAATATGGAGAAAACACAAGCCATAACAAAAAATATGGAAGAGGCCTAGAAGTTAGAGTTAGATAGGTGTTTAGGGATGCAGGTGGTAAAATGGGTGAAGTATTTAGGAATCTGGCTGACAAATAAATGCTCTTCAATATGAGAAGATAATTTCTGTAAATTGATGAGACTAACTAAATTAGATCTGGATAGGTGGAGCAGTTTACAACTCTTTTTCCCTGGAAGAATTGCAGTAATCAAACTGAATGTCTTGCAAAGTTTGTTTTTTTATTCCAAACCATCCCACTCAATTTGCAGAGTAAACATTTTAGGGAGCTAGATAGACTTTGCACCAAATTTATGTGGCAGAAGAAAAAAACACGAATAAAATTAAAGATGCTGCAGGAAGCAAAAGAAAGAGGTGGCTTTGGACTCCCAGATTGGGAGCCATACCAACGAAAAGCAATGCTGATGTGGCTGAAAGAATGGATGCTACTAAGAGAGGACGGGATTTTGAAATTAGAGGGATATGATTTGCAAATAGGATGGCATCCATACATGTGGTATAGGAAGATCCTGGGGGGGGCGGGACTTCTGAAGGCACTATGTTAGGAAGACATTGATGGACACTGGGTGAAAGGTTAAACAGCAATATTATGATAAAATTCCAAACTGGGTTTCAGCTGTGAAAGTGATCGTGTGCCTGAATGTCCTAGGCTCCTAGTCTTAGACAAAAGATGGACATATAAGGATATCCTAAATGAATGAGGTGAAATGAAAACAGAGCAAGAGCTAAAGGACCTGGGATTAAAAGTAAACTGGTGGTACTATATGCAGATGCAGGCCAGATATAAACCAGATGTGGCAACGAAAGGGATTGCGAGAAAGCCCAAGACATGGATAGGGCCCTGCTACAAAATGATATTAAACTAATCACGAAGTGCTATAATCTAGAGGAGGAGATGGTTAAAGTTAACATGGTTGCCTGGACCAGGAACATAAGGCATACGATAGAGCTGAATCAATGGCAAAGGATGTGGACTAAGATTCCATTGGCTACATCATATAAAGAAAATCTATATAAGATGTTTTACTGGTGGCAATTGCCACAGGCAAGGTTAGCCAAAATGTTCCCCAATATGACCCCAAACTGTTGGAAGTGCTCATCAGAATGTGGGGCCTATTATCAGATGTGGTGGATGTGCCCAAAAGCCAAAGAATATTGGATTAGGTTTAGGAGATGGCTGCAGGAGATATTGGGATGTGAATTGGAGCTGAAGCCTGAACTTTTCCTGTTAGGGATCATGCCAGGCAAATTAGATAAGAGAGCGAGATACTTGATGACACACATTATCACTGCGGCAAGATTATTATTTGCCCCGGGATGGAAAAAATACAGAAATCCCATCTGTAGGAAACCTGATCCAGAAAATAATGGACTGCGCAGAACCAGATAGATTAACATGCTTGTTAAAGGAGAAAGAAGACTCAGAATTCTATGTAAGCTGGGATTGGTGGTATCAATGGGTGTCGGAAGGTAACAAGAGATGAGGAAAAAAGGTAGATAGATTAAGATTTAGCTGTGAGGAGGTTAGATTATAGATATCTAATATCTCCATGGTGTTGCTTTCATCTTTTTCTCAGCATACAAGTAGCATGGCCTTAAGCTAGAGTCCTAGGTTTAAGGACCCAGGTAATGTAAATTAATCTCTGAGTTTTGCTGTTGGACTGTGATTGTGAAATCAGAGGCAAATGTAAAGCATCTGGCAGACTGTAGGGCATGGGGTGGACCTACTCACTTATTCTGAGAGATTCTTTGCCATTAGAATAGATGAGCTGGGAAGCTTCCAGGCATCTAAAATCTCATTCATAGATAGAGTTCATTCAGGAAATATTCAGCAGACAGGAATCTATGAATTTTTAGATATTTGCAGGTGTCACAAAAATATCAATTATTGTGAAAGTATCAGCATAAGTCAAAAGAAAAAAATAGGAAAGAGCCATCTTACCTTACGTATCTATATATATATACCTTACGTATCTATATATATATAACAGAGTGTGGTGGGTGGGTGGGCAGGAGGGCAGGCATTGTGGGTAACTTTCTATATACAAATTTTAACAGCTGGACCAATGCCACCCAAACTTGTCATGGAGGAAATTTGCCCTCCTATGACAAGCACTGGAAGGGCCGAAACACTGTCTGGAGGGTCTTTGCCCCTAAAAAAGAGGCAAAGTGCTGATCCCCCAGACTTTCAACACAGTGGCCCTACTGCGCATGTGCAGTATGGGCCACATGTCAGCTCCTCTCCAGGATGTGTGGAAGTATTTCCAGAGAAATACGAAGCCATGTGGCTGGTTGGCATCCAGAAAGCCCTTCTCCATCTTTTAATTAATTTTTAACATTGCTTGCCTCTTTTAATTTTTATATACTATTTTTATTTTTACACTGCCAAGAATCACTGTGTAAGGCTTGTTTTAAAATTGGGGAGAAAGGAGTCCTTGCAGAAAGCTTGGAATGGGAGGTATGTGAGGCAAATGTATGCCTATGGATCTGCCAGCAGGCCTGGGGAACCAGAGTAGGATGGAGCCCATTAAATGGCTTGTATATATGTGTGTTGTCTCCGGGATGAGGGTGGATGGGGAGCTATTATTTTATTATTTTTATTATTATATTTTATTATTTTTATATGATATTATTATATCATATTATATATAATATTATTTTTATATAGGCAATTAGGTGTCAATATAAATTTTTCACAATAAATAAATACATTTCATGTATGTTGTCCAGTGCTGGCTTGAGAGGTTGTGAATGGAGAGCATAGCAGTTTACGAATACAAAGTTAGAAAGGAAGCTAAAACAGGAAATGCAGTGTATGGTAGTGAATGGGTGGTGATCCATTCTAGAAAAATTAGTTCAGAATTTTTTTGCCTATTTCAGAATCCCCAATATCGTTTCATGAGCCAAGACAGGTGACTCAAGCTTAAGGTGATGCATTTGACAAACATCTTTGTCTATAACAAATGTAACTTTGGTCGTAATGAAACTGCGGGTGACAGGGCAGATCAGGTTGGGTGAAGAGCAGAAACTACTTTTCACTGAAATCTGTCTAGTGGCATTTCAGTGGAATTGCAAGATAAGGAAGGTGTGGTAGCAATTTTATATCAGGAGGCTCAGTAACTACTGGGGTGCTTCTGAGTTCAGTGATGGACTTACAAGTCCTCTATGACTGTATCTATGACCCTACGTATCCTAGATAATTCTAGGAACATGAATAGGAAATGCCCAATTACCAAGGGGTAAGATGAGAGGTCTGAAAGCAGCTATTCTCTTTGAGAGTTCTATTCTAGAATAAATATAAGGCTGCTTCTCCTTTTCATGACGTTCCAGAAGCTTGATTGTCTGGAAGGCCTTTGAGATTTCATTTCTTTAAAATGTGGGGTCCAGAGGAGATGGTAATTGTGATGGTATTAGTAATGGTAGTGGTGGGGTGATGATAATAGATTTATTGCCTTTCATAGTATTGTTTGCACTGACCATTGTAATTTGTAGCCTTCAATGATTCCCAGGAAACTGATGTTGGCAACAATATGTGGATAAACTTCAAAAACTCTGCAAATAGATGGAACACCCATGCATGCACACTCACCACATCACCCTTGTTCTTTCTGTGATCTGCTATTTTAAAATATTAACAATGTGGGCAAATGAAATAAACACAAGTAGCTTGGCAATTTGAAGCTTGGAAAAGATTGCCTACAGAATTTTTATTCCCCGTTTTTCATGCTTGCAATCAAGCCTGTGTGTGTGAGAGAGAGAGAGAAAGGAAGGAAGGGGTGGAGAGACAATTCCTCCTTAATCAACTCGTCACTAGCTCAGAAAAGGTCTCAAAATAAAATTAAAGCATGCCAAGAGAAGAATTCAGTTTCAGATCAGTGGTGCTATTGTATTTCATTGTCAAGGAAGTAATCTCTTACTCATTTGTAAGTAGGGTAATCTTAAATGGCTTGATTTACACACACACCCCTCCAAGGAGGTTGTCCTGAATTTATCTAGCAGACTGCTCAGAGATGGGGAAAAGGGAATATTACATTTGCTTTCTTTTATTTGCTCTCCATCAGTCAGGACTCCATGCATGATGTCTTTCATTGGTCATTTCCATTCTCTGTTTGCTGGCATCATATACATAGCAGTCTCCCATCTGTATCACATGTAAGATTGATGGAATAAATGCTCCCTCTCTATATAAAAGAGACTCTGTGTGTGTGTGTGTCTGTGTCTGTGTCTGTGTGTCTGTGTCTGTGTGTCTGTGTCTGTGTATTATGTTCCATATACATTCTTTAACAGCTGGATGAATCACAACAAAACTTGCCATGTAGGTAGCTTACCCTCTGGAGAAAAATACTGTGGGGGTCCTATATGCTGTTGGGGGGTCTGTGCCCCCTAAAATGACTGCTGAAGTGCTGAACCCTGCACTGTGGAGATACTGCCAACGCTGTCACAGTACACAAGTACTGTGGAGTACTGTGACAGAGAGCAGCGTCAGGCTAAGCCTGGCTCATGTGCAGTACAGGCCACCAATACGGAGGCCTTTTGAGATGGAGGCTATAGCAGCAGACAGTATGGAGGCCTTTGGAAATGGAGGCTGTGGCCATCCATAGGAGGTAGCATTGCAGTCACCAAAATGACCTTAGGCCGGGATGAGGTGAGACCCTTTGAAACCTTAGGCCAGAACAAGACACAGGGACAGAGCAGACTGCGGTGGAGGCAGCTGGCTCCAGGACGACTATACCTGGGCAAAGCCGGTTAATCAGCTAGTCATCAATACAAGAAAAGCCTCAGTGCATGAACAATAGCAAAGGAAAGACAGTAGATGATTTCTTCTTCCTCTTTTCTTCTGCGCCTTCTTCGTCTTCCCCTTCTCTCTCTAAATCTTGATTTTACACATCTGAAGTGAAATCACTATGCATGAGAAGTATTCTATTTATAATTCCTACATCATTTTTTGTATGCAGTGTGAAACTATACACTGACAATTTTTTCTCACTGAAGGTTTGTTTTACCAGTTCTGTGCATCATGTTTATTTTACGCCATGCTGGAATCCTAATTCAAAATATAATAGTAGATAGAGATGCAGAGTAAAAACTTCCATTCAAAATGACTATATTTTTATTACCTCCTTTTTTAGATCACTATATAAACATTTACCTTGTTTAAAATGTACTGTTCCAGACACCATCAGAAAATAACCCTTGAAATGTAAAGAATAAAATTTGTCTTTCATATATATTTTTATTCATCAGCAGCCATGTATTGCAATATTCCAGAGACAGTTGTTAACGTATTGTTCTAGTTACAATATTCAAGTTGTTATCAATCAGTGAAATATTCTCTATTTTGTATATTTTTAAATGTGTTCCTTTATATGTATGTAATATCACTATATGGTAGTTGCATGGTTCAGTAGTGTGTATGTGTGTAATTTTATAAGCCTAAATAATTTTGCATCATTCTTCTAATTATTCGCATATACACAGAAAGACTCCCAGAAGGACATGGCTTTTAGATTTTAAATAAATGAAAGATGCAAGATTGTCCTGCAGTTCCAAGTGACTAAGAAATTCTTATACGATTGGGAAAGAGCCAACACAATCTAGTGATTGGGCTACAACTGGGTTTCAGGTTCACCATTGCCCTGAAAATTCACTGGATGACTTTGTGCAAATCATTCTTCATCCTTGGTCCAACTTACTATTGCAACTTGTAAAAAAATTATATACAACATTACTCAACTAGATAACATCATTAGTGTGATGCTGATGATTTCAAAGTCAGGTAATAGAATATCTTTAAGAAAATAACCAAGCTCAGAAACCACCAAGAATTCCATAAATAGATGTAACTATTGAAATTAAATTTGCCCTGAGTTCAGTTCAGTTCAGTTCAGTTCAAGTGACTTCTACTTTCTGGAGATTGATTACCCTTAGTCTTCACTATGTCTGCTTCTCTGCTGATTTTGCACATTCTTCATGATTTGGAGCATTGCAATTCCAAGTGTTCCTTTGTTGTCTCCTACTTCTTTTTACTCCATAGCTCTTTACAGTAGTGTCAGGGCCCTTTGTATAGAATTAGAATTACTTCTAAGTGTAGACATAAATAGCTCCTTTTTGATGGTTTTTATGAGATTTCTTTTCTCTTGTGCTATCTCTAGGACTTCAAGGTTTGTTCTTTTGTGGCTCCAAGAGATTCTAAATATTCTCCTTAATAACCACATTTCAAAGGCTGCAACCCATCCCAACCCTTAACTATTGGATTTCCGGAGACTTGAAATTGATAATCTGCTGGGTGCCTTTCAATAAATAGGCAGATCAATTATCTCCAATCTGACCATTAAATGAATGAAGAAGTCACTCTGAGTGGCAGATGGGACAGCTATGAATTGGATACAACCTTCCAACAATGTTTTCTTAATGTGTCACCTGGGGCATTCCATCCACTAGAGTGGCTGGGTCTCCCTCCTGATGACTTTGGGAAGGTTCAAAAGAACTATCAGAGATTCTGTTGTCACTACCACAACCCCCTTGTTTGTTCAGAGCACTCCTTCAGGATGATGGTTGTAGAATGGCCAGTTGGCTTTTTGTTGAATGCAGAAAGGTTTGTGTCAATCAAGAAACTATGTGCAGAAGGAAGGCAAAGGAGGAAGAAAGGGTGGAAAAAGAAGATGAGAAGGGTCTGTTTTACTTCTGTCTCAAGCTGTAGATTTTCTTACAACATTGCTGCATAGAGAGCAGCAAGGTTGTGAGAAAAGAGGTAATTTGCACTCTTTTTAAAAAATCTACATGCATGTAAAAGTTTGCTCCTAATCTATATAACTAAACTGTGTGTGTGTGTGTGTGTGTCTATGCCTCTGTGTTCCACTCATTACAATAATAATTTTAATATTTTTCTGTTGTCATTCTAGAGTTTACCTAATGTAGTCAATGAACAAAATTGCCAGATATTTCTTGCCTATTTTAGCTTCCATTATTTTTCTGTGAGCTCCTTCTTTTCTTTCAATGAAAGGATACTAGGTCATCAAATTGCCAAGGACTGACTCAGTGAAAAGCACAGTGCATTGGTTTCTCTGAGGGAATTATTGCTCTTAGTCTTGCAGTTTGTCTCTTGGCTGTGAGAAGCTGTATTTGATTGCCTGATTCACTGCAATACATCTATTTTACATTAAAAGTACAATTCATACAAGCTGAATTTTATTACTTATCAATTGTTGAGAGAACGAGGGAGAGGGTGGGGGAGGAGAATGGGAAATGGGAAATGGGGAGGGGAGAGTAAGAAACTGACAGATATATAGTTATTATTTTAGTTTCTGTCACTTCCCAATGTCTTGTCTTATTTTTTCCAAGTTTCATCTTTTCTTGCCCCTTGGCCACTTGCTTGTTCACGTCTCTCTCCCCTTTTCTGGTTTTTCTCCGTATCACTACTTTATCATCTAAGCTGTCACAGCTTCAGGCTTGCCTGTCTTGCAAACACTTGGTTAATTTATTTCTCCATGAGCTTCCTTATCCATTCCCCCTGCTGGTGTTCCTTCCTTCTTCCAGCATACTCAGTCACAGTGGCACAATGGTTTGGGGAAACCTGGATTGTGATCCGAATAATGTTTTGCGCTAAGAAAGTTTTTGATAAGTGATTGATGCTTATACTTTACCCATTGTGAATTACCTTTTATCCCCCTATCAAATCACAACTTTATTATGGATAAAGACCAGTCAATTAAATAGCATCAATTAAAAAGCATATTAGTTTAAAAAATAATCAAAATTAGAAAAAAAAGCTGAAAGATATAAAACAAAAAGTTTAAAATGAATCTAAAGGATGGGTAGAAGCATTAAATGGGTGCATGTAGCAATCTAAATCTAACTCAGCAGGATGCACTCTAGAATGATAAACTAGACGCCCATTAAAGCTACTTTATGGTACAGGTCATCGTCTGATGGATTTTAAACACTGCTTCACAGAACCCAACAGTATTATATGTTATAGCAGTGTTAGCGTCTGAAAGCAGCATGGAGGTGAAGAACTGTCTTATGCATCCTTATGGCTGGCTGAATTGATGGCAGACAATTCTGTGCTCTGCTCTCCACCCATCCATCTTCTTGGTTATCCTATTGATGTATTTTTGTTGTAGTCGTTTTCACTGTTTATTTCATTGTTCTGTTATTTTACTTTTTTTTTTTAAATCCCATTTATATCCCGCCCTTCTCCGAAGACTCAGGGCGGCTTACAATGTGTTTTAGCAACAG
>JANHFR010001618.1:263895-274146 GCA_032468015.1 Mimophis mahfalensis | reverse complement strand
GCCTACAATGGTTACATCATATAATAAGAACTAGCACTGGGTTGGATTTAATTAAGCATACACAATATAAGCTTTGGTTTATCATACCAAGACACATTTTATAAGGAATATTTCACAATGTAGCAATTAACATAAACGTGCATGTAAACTACATTTTCAAGATTTTATTACACTACTTTATGCATACATAATTTAATAAGTCTTAATACTTCAAAATATTATACATATTTAGAAGATAGATCCACTAAATTGTTTATTTCTTATTCATTTTGTTTACATGTTATCCGTTCCCAAAAGGCTCCAGGTGGTTAAAAATACTCTGAAGCGCTTTTAAAAATACAAAGGCAAAAAGATACAATTTCAAAAATAAAAATTTCATACATCCATGAACCTGACCTGCAATTACAGTATACCCTCCTCTTGTGCAAGGTGGAACAGATAGGCCTTTACAATTTTCTAAAGCCCCAAAGCAACAAAGCTGGTCATATCTCTCTCGGGAAGGAGTTCCACAGCATGAGCTAGGCTATTCAAGACACCCATTTCCAAGCCTCCATCAGGTGACAATCTCATAGGAATGGGACAGGCAGGGAATATATTGTATTTCATCTGGTTTGATAGACAGATGAGTACAAGAAAAATCAGTACCCCAGGTAACCAGATCTGTAGCCATATATGGCCTGCAAGATGGAAACCAGATCAGTCCTCTCTTAACGAATGGTTGTTCAGGAGCTGTTCAAAACTGTGATAGTGCTGAACAGAGTTACAAACTGTGTCTGAAGTTATGACCATGCAATCACATGATCAAAATTTGGTTGCTTGTCAGTAAGCCTGCTCTTATAACCATGGGGACACTGTAATTCCCCCGCCACCTGCCTACCTCATCCCCATCTAGGTCATCTTGAACAACTTGTCAGCAGCCCAGGTATCGACTTCAGCCCTATTGTTGCCACATCAAGGCCTAAAAAGGCCACAGTACCCTGACTACCTCAAGGGCTTGCTAGTCTTGGGGAAGGGTATGATGCCCCTACAGCCTAACACTTCCCAAAATCTGCCTCTTACCTTCAGATGGTATTCTCTTTTGTAATAGGCCCCGGTGACAGCTACACCTTACACAAAGACTTTATTCTTGAAGCGGCTTCAGAGCATGCTCTTACATCGGCTCTGAAGTGTCCAAAAATTGCAAGCAAGCACACCATTCTTTTATTTTCAGAGACTCCAGTCCAGAGGCTATACAAGATGATCTGGAAGCCACACAACAGCATGCCCCGTTCTCACACAGCTTCTGCAGCCTCTAAAAATTGCACAAGAACCGGGCATGCTTTTTGGATACTGCAGAGACCACACAAGGATGTGGTGTGCTGCTATATGGCCTCTGTATCTAATTCAGGTCTCAACTGAACACAGAAGACCAGGAACCAACTGGCAACCACTACAGTTCCAGAAACAGGTGTTATCCAAGTATACCAGCATATACCATCACTGCTGGACCACCATATTCTGTATTAACTGTTGCCTCTGAATGCTCTAAAACAGTAGCCCCCCTGTAGAGCCGCCCTACAAGTAGGGCTTCTCAGTCTAGGAATGGTTGCAATCAGTTCAGAATATTTAACTGTGCAAAAGCTATGCTAGTCACTAATGCTACTTGCTCTTCAAGCAAGAATTGTGAAGGCAGGAGAACTCCAAAATTTCCCAAGTTCAAAGAGGGCACAGGGGATTCACTCACTCTAAAAGCCATCATCGGCAAGCACATCCAATGCAATTTATTTACTATATCACAAGCTGAATCCTGACTACCAAGGTATAAATAATCAACTTTCTCTAAGAGAAATTGTAAGATCACCACTTTTTTCTAGGGGAAATGGGTATAAATTTGGACTGAGCCAAAGTTTCTTGAACAGGAGGTATGCTACAACCATCTCCAGGAACTACTGATCACTGCAAAATCAAACCTCCTGCCATTTCACAGGAAGTCTTAGCCACCAGGAGTAGGGTTCTTACTAAAAAGTGATGGAAATAACATTGTAGAACAAGGGGGTCCAACTCAACACCTGCGGACTGAATCTGGCCTGTGGGGATGACCTGGAAACAGTAAAAGACCAACCCATAGTGCTTCTGCCAGTGAAAACGGAGCTTGGGAGGGCTGTTTTCACTGGCAGTGTTGCAGAAAGCCATCACAGCCGAAAATGGAGCTCACAAGGGCTGCACGTGCCTTTCCCGTGCTCCATTTTCAGTGGCAGAGGGTTGCAGGAGGCCATCACCGTCCAAAACAGAGCTCAGGAGCATGTTTTCACTGGCAGAGTGCTCGGACCACCATAGGCACCAACATGAATGACATCGCACTGGCCATGCTTACCCCAGCCCCCCAAGGTCAAATACAATTCTGATGCAGCCCTGAATTAAATTGAGTTTGACACCCCTGCTGTAGAGGATCTGCTTTCCCAGACATGAATTCAAAATTATCCCAAATCATTTCACAAGACAAGACTTCAATCATCTCTACCACCAGTGTACAGCATAAACCTAGCTTCTCTCAAATCTGAGAAATGTTGCCCACAAACCTGCAAGAATTTTTAAAAATAATCTTTCAAATGGTCTTGGCTTACTGTCAAATAAATGAATTACTGAAGTTCAGTCTTTTAATTTAAAAACTAAAATTTTTTAAAAAAAAAACCATTTTTGTCTCTACAGTGTTTTGATGATAAGCCATGTGTCTGAAGCAACATCCTTACTTGCAGATAATCCAAGGAAGAACAAGTTAAATTTGGATGGCTAAGAGGCTTTAAATCCAAATCAGAAGAAAGGCTTTTATTGCTTTACCCAGTTTGATTCCTTTAGCCTTCTCAGAACAATCCAAGAATGGAAAAACACAAGAGAGAACAGTTTTCTAACTCACAAACAACACTGCCTCCAACAGGTGTGATTTCAGCAGAACTCTTTTTTCCTTCCAACTGCAAAACTAAATCTCAATATTTTGTGTAATTCAACACATTTAAGGGATGAAAATGGGTGCCTTAAGCACCCCAAAACTATTGTTTCCTTACTGCCTGCTGAATTCTGCCAGCGTCAACTCAGACTCCATTAATTACTTTAGCTGAGCTGTAGATTGTCCAATCCTGGTCTGCAATGAATTTGGATAGAAATTATAATGCTTCTGAGGGAGATACAAAGGAATAGTTCAGAAACTGTTACTGATTTTTCTGGTAAATTTTTATTTTGTATTATTTTTTAACCAGCAATAGTGCTGGTAAAAGGAATTATTTTTTTGTACACCTCAGTGTCTATTACGACTTAAATACTTTACATGAAAAACCTCATAACTACTATTAAATATTTGGCCTTGCAGTTTATTAATACAGATCTAAATTAAAATTAGGATATTTAAAATTTAATGCAGACAGTAACTAATATATTATCCAGAACATTTGATAACTCTCACCTATATCTGTTAAGATGATATTAAATATCATTTTTTATTAGTTAAGACCAGAAGCAACTCCATTTTTAATAATCAAGCTTCCAATCCAGGAAAAAATAGTATATCTTACCCTACGCATGGCTTCCTCCTCCTCTTGACGCTTTTCATAATGTGCAAAGTCATCAAAGATTGAGGTGGTATGCTTGAAAGTAGCAATTATTTTAAGCACTTGCTTGGCTTTTTCTAGGGGTACTTCTTGAGTGTCCCTTGAATTGGTAACTGGTTTGTTGTCATTATTTTCCAAGCGAATGTGCCGCAGCTGGTTGTTCGGAACGTCTTTAACAAAGATCCATTTAACATCAAATTTCCCCTTCCATTTATCCTGAGACCAGACTCCAGCATACGCATTGTAGTCCACCACCGACTTCATCTCAGCCACTCCACAGAAGTGTCCACTGCCATTCACACTGAAAAGTAAATAGAGTGGGCCTTTTCCATTCAGTGAACGATATGCAGCATCCAAGCGTTTATTACCATGTTCAGTACTACACCAGATAGAATATTTAATGGAACGATGTATATCATCCTCTGAATAGCTTTTGATTATAAACACACGACCATTCTTCAGGTTCCAGTCAAAGTCTTTGGGATTATAGTTGTTTATGGCCTTTAATTTCTCCAAAACTGGGTGTACTTCTACACCAGATGGTGAAGAGCTAACTGGTATAACACCTATACCATAGTTTTCATTGCCAGCTCCATTGCTCTGATTGAAGCCTACACCTCTATTGCGAGGAGCCACCCAGCGACTTTGCAGCTGCTGCTGCTGCTGCAGTTGATGAGGCTGAGCCTGTTGCTGAGGTCCTTGAGGCTGTTGTGACTGTGGTGGCGGCTGCTGTTGCTGCTGCTGCTGCTGAGGCAGCTGGCTTTGCACCATAGGAGGTGGCTGAATTAAAGGCTGAGGCTGTTGAATTATAGTCTGAGGAGGCAGTACTGGTTGGGTTGGAGGAGCTTTTACCACCGACCCTTTGTCATCCCAAGTGCCAATATTCATGTTGTGTTTTATAGGTGGTGGTGGTACTGCAGGGCCCCCAATTCCCACATTACCTTTAGGTTTAAGTTTTGGCTGAGGCTTAGCAGGCTTTCTTGCAATGGCAGCCCATGAGGTTGGTTTAGGTGCTGAACTGCTAACTGCAGGCACATTATTTGCTGCAATGCTCGTCATACCTGTACTGGTTAGAGCTGATCCAACTGTTTTTGTTACAGCAACTGTCATTTCACCACCAATTTTCAATCCAGTCATACCTTGTTCAATGCTGCTAATTCCAGGTACCTTGCTTAAAGTATCATTGCCAAATCCAGCCTGTCCATCGGCTATAGCTCTACCGAGAGAGCTGGGTGGGTAGCCATAGCTGCTGCTATAAGCAGAGCTTTGGGTTGATTGGCCCTGAGATCCACTTGTCCCCCATGTAGAGAAATCTGCATTCCCAGGAAAAAAATTAAATCCATGCTGACCAAGAAATGGAGGAGTATTCCCTAAAGCCCCAGGTTGGCTGAATACACCATCGGGGATATAGTGGTGTTCACCATTGCTCATTTGCCCATAAGTTGTCAAGTATGGCATTGGAGGATCTCCAGCTGTGGACCATGCTGCTTCACCCAGAGAGTATGGAAAACCAATGGAGGGAGCATAATAACTAGGCATGTATGGGTCTGACATTGGTGGATAGCTATTACTCTGCAGAAGAAAAAATAATAATAATTAACTTTTAATGCTGCATTTATAATGTTCATTTGTTACAAATCTAAATTTAAGAATATTTAATTATATTAATGTCCAAAAACTTAAATATAGAAAAAATAGTTCACATTAAAAGGCCTGGAATAAAAGCCCTAAAAACTAAATAAATAATAGTGGTTAATATAATCACTGAATAGTTTAAAACTGCTCCACAGTGGTACAATTTTAATTACACTGTAATGGCTTTCTAAAGAAAGAACTTGCACATCTTCTGGCACTGATGTGCCTCCAATCATCTAAGAACATTCCAGGTACCATTTTATTTTATTCCTTCTAACTGGGCTCCTGCCTTCTTCCTGTGGTTTTCTTCATCTTAAATAAGGCTATGCACAAGAGTTTTATTTATCCAACATGAATAAAGACTTTAGTATCTTCAGTGTGTTAGAATTTACTGTGTCTCGTGTCAAGATGATGCTAAGTTCACTACGGAAAGATAGCAATAAGAGATCAAGGTGTGGAACACCATTTATTTCTTATCTTGAGGTGAAACAAAATTTGAGACCCCAAGAACACACATCACTAAGTAATACACACAGCCAGGATAGGACTTTTTGCAAGTTTCACTGACCCAGAAACTTCTGAATTTATGTGCCCTGTTCTGTTCATTTGACCTAAACATTTTTCTTGTAGAATGGCACAAAAAATAAAACAAGCACAATGGTTTATTTTACCTGTTTTATTTTCAATATTTATCAACTGATAAGGAAAACAAGATGGGAAAGGTAACTTTTGTGTTAATCAGACATTTTTAAACTCTTATATGGCAGGGATTTTCATAAACTAAAAATTTGCTTAAAACAGCGTTGAACCAATCATCTCACCTATACACAGAAACTAGCTATATACCTTAGGATGGAGGAGACAATTTCAGGCCTAGAATATTGTTTAATTGGGAATGATATGTAAGGCTGTTTTATTGGACTACTCAAACCATCATGTTAAAAAACTATCATACTGAATTTATGTATCCTGTTTTCTGGTGCAAATGTGACACTAAAATCACCTACTCCCTGGGCAGAAACACACACACAGTTGTCTCTTGTCACAAGCACACAAAGAACTTTTTTGCATTGAAAAAATTCAACACTGCATTTTAACATTTCAACATTTTCCAGCTTAACTATGACTTTCACCAGGAAAACATTAAGCCAAAATTTAATCTCACGCAACAAGACGTGAGAAGCTCTCACAACATCTGAAATGCTTATACCAAACCCTTGTGAGATATCAGCATTGTTGCACAAGATTCCCGGTATGATTTCTAGTCTCTTTTAAAAATGCAGGAGAGGGGAACTGTGTCCAATAGTTCTCTAGGACAACACTGAAAAGTAACTTTACAGCTGACCACTGCAGCATCCTTGTGGCCATGTGATCACCACTGGGCTCTTCACAACCAGTGAGTGGCTGTTTACCAGCATTGCAATAATTATATGATCCTCATTTGGGGGCTTTACACCTGGCTTATGACAACCAGAGTCAAGGGAGACACTGATAGTAAAGTTGCAATACATGGTCATGTGATATCTCACTGAATGACATATTGCTTAGCAACAAAGTTGCCAAACACAAATGTAAGGACTATCTGTATTACTGATACCATGCTGTAAGTTCTGATGAAGTAGGACACAAAAACTACTGACAGAAAACTTGGCTGCAACTGAAAGAGTGCTCACATATCTATTCGAGATAAAAATTCTAATTCTGTTTGTCAGAATTATCTAAATATCCTATCATATTAAATAACATTTAAATTGGCACTTGTTTAGTGTCAAAAGTCAAATATTTTATAATTGTATACATATGGCTTGCTAGGATGCTCAACCAGCAATAATAAGCAATCAAACTGCAACCCCAAGCTGGAAGCTACATAAGGCAGTGGAGGCAATCACAGCAATGGTAATATCAATCACAATTACCTAGGTCAGGGGTCTTCAAACTTGACAGCTTTAAGACTTATGGACTTCAACCCCAAGAATTCCTCTTCCAGTCATGTTAGCTCAGGAATTCTGGGAACTGAAGTCCACTAGTCTTAAAGCTGTCAAGTTTGAAGACCCTTGAACTAGGGTAAGCCACTCAGTTGGAAAAGACATCCGGAGGATAACACCATCAAATTCTCTATTGTCACATATAATTTTGCTCCAACTCTGCCTTAGGCAAACCTGGATGAAAAAAAACTTCCTGACTTCTGCCACACTGAGACATCCAGAACCCCAGTAGAATCAAATTAAGAAACAGGGAAAAACAAGGCCTAAAATTAATTCTTTGCAGCTGCTTGAGAGAAAAAAAATTCTGTATCAGCCAAACTTCTAAGACAATAGGGTTGAGCTAGAATAGAATAACTAGAGATACATGCAAATTTTGGTTCATTATCCTTAAATTTGCCTATGGCCTTTGTTAAATAGTCACCATTGTAGAGCAAGAAGAAAACAGAAGCACCCCATGAGATTAATTAAGCCTAGCTAGACAGCTCTAGTTAATAATTCAGGCAAGGATTAACCAATGCTTCAAACTCCCCACCCCGCCAATGTTTTTATTTTTCATTGAAAATCTAATTTAATTATGCTCTTTGTAAATAGAATAACTTCAAAAATGCATCTTCAGCTTAGAGCATTAAATGAATGAAAATGACCACAAGAAATGTGTATTAACTAAGCTTGTTAGTTAATGTTTCCCATTCATATCCACTGCAAGGTGAATACCCTTGGTATTTAGATCCTAAGTGAAAGAATTTAAGAAAAATAAAGTTAATCCATTGGCATGTTCCAAAGGCTGCAATGTTTTGTAAGCAAATGGAACATGAAATCTTTGAAAAGTTGTGTTTTGTTATTGGATCATTAAAACAATCTATTTTATTACTTATTACAGAGTACTAAAAATATGTAATGATTTTGTAAATACTTGCCTGATTTGTCTGGCTACTCAGATATGGCTCAAAATCATCATCATTTACTGCATCCTTTTGATGAATCGAACCGTTTTGCACTGAAACTGAAATGCAACTAAAATTAGAATAACATAAAAATGTTGTGCATGACTCTGAACATCTAATGAAAATTGTAACATTTTAAAGTAACTCATAATAGGTAACATGCATGTATTGTGGATCCTTAAAACAAAAAGCCGCAAAGGGCTGGCACTCTGTATTTACAGGATCATCCAGGAAAGAGATGAAAATGGGAAAATATTACTTAAATAAAAGGTGAAGGGTGAGCTTTACACTTTCTATGGTCAAAGATTAGAATATAAAGCAAGAAAAAAATGTAAGCCTGAAATATTATTTGTAGGAAGGCCCTAATGAAAATAAATTAATTTGGAGAACAATGTACATCAGAACAAGAGAACTTCAACGGATTCATACGGAAGTGCAAATACAGCACTGATCTGTCTTTAACTAAACAACTAAATTGTTATTAGTGTTATGCAGCACCTTATATTAAGTTATCTAATTACCTTGTATAGTATTCCATGCCAAGAATTTTTTTCCCTTAAGTTCATAAGAGAAAGAATAGATGAATGGCTTACCGAAACTGGCCAATTTAATTTTTCTATACTGAAATAGACTGAATAACAGCAAATACTCCAGATTTGCTGTTAAAATTCTCTTTCTGGTACAGTGACACCCCAACATATATCTACAACAACTTTATTTCAAAAATGAAATCTGCAAATGCTTGTATTAAATAACAAGTAGTTATTTCTACTTGCTTTATACGTAAGGAATCTCAGACTCAATCACGCAATCACTATGTAAACTTAGCAAAAATTTCCGATTGAAATTCAGTGATATAATATTAACCTAGATGGACAAATGGCCAGATTTCCTATATATTATGTCAAATGTAGCTTTTTAACCAGATTTCAGGTGTCTGACAAAAATCATTTGTTTTAAAAGCCAATACCATAAAAACTATAATATAAAACTGGTCCTACAAATGTGGCTTTAATAATCTGCCTGTGTATTGTTTAATGTCTGTCTGTTCTCTACAAAGATATCACAGTATATAAGCAAGAATTTCAAGACAGATATATTGTATATTCACAATATTTCCAAGTGATTTACTTGGTTTCCACTTCTAGCAACAAGGAGCAATGATTTTTTTTTAAGAAGTAAAATTACACTGGATGCACACTAAAGGGATCAGACAGCAATCAGTCAAATCCTAATATAAATTAAAACATTTTAATTCCAATCTTAAAATTAAGGGGAGGGGGGGATAAATGTTTTCAAAAGGTAGTGCTTAGTGCATTCCTGGTAACCAGAATGGATATTAAGGTTTATAATTTAACTTGCTAATAAAGCAACTCACAAATATATAAGTCTAATTCAACTGAGCATCTAGTTTACAGATTAGGTATTGCGTCCCCATATTACAATGATTATGTTAAGAGATTTATACTGTGCTCTAATATTCCACTGAAAGCAGATTGTTCAGCTATATATCCAACATCTCACCTTTTCTTTTGATAAACTTGTTAATATGTAATAAAGTTACCCACACATTTAATATACATCACTATTAAGTATTCTCTTTTCTGTCAGAAATAGCCAATTTTGGAGAAGAGAAAAATGTGCCTAAAATTTGGGTTGCAAAACAGATATAAATACAGATATCAAGATATCTATACAGATATCTAGCTCAGGGTTGAACTGCAGAGTCCTTAATGCTCTCTGAGCTTGTTTGCTGATGTTTCATTATCCGACTAGGTAACATCATCAGTGCCAGTACCTAGTGCATTGCCTGTCCAATCAGGCAGTGAAACAACTGTAGGCAAACAACCAAGTTCGGAGAGCACCAAAGACTCCATAATGAGGTTTATTGCAGTCCTACATGACACTCAAGAATCACATTTTCATTTTATTGGTTTCTTTAAAATTCTATTTCTAACATAATATCAGTTTCATCTTTTCTTCATTAGACTTTTTTCTTGAATTCTTTCTACACACATTTTTGTAAACTACAGCCTAAAAGCTTTTCCTTTGCTCAATGCATTGAATCTTCTATTATGATTTCCATCCCTTTGCACAACTCCAATA